>JALPCB010000096.1:0-70351 GCA_026538395.1 Cryptococcus sp. GC_Crypt_3
GCGGACGCGATTCGTAGTTGGCCATTACGACTAGGATTCCGAACGTGTCCGTTCGCATGCCCATACACGGATCCGAAGCCAGCTATCGATGCAGCGCGTCGACTGCCTCCGCCTATACCTAGAACCGAAGCGGCGGGCGATCCGACGCCGACGTGGGAGACTCGTCCTGCGCCGTACGCACCAGTGCCGCCAGAGAAGAGCGACGGGTTCAGCCCTGGTGTCGAAGGTAGATGCGAAGCGTACGAGAAGGAGTACGGGTCCAGCGGCAGAGGTAGAGGGAACGGGAGAAATGGGCCGGCCGCGGCGCCGAACGACGTGGTGGAGAAGGACGACATGGACACGGGGCGCGGTTTGCTGGCGATTCCTGTATGTGGGGCGGGATTGGAGGTGCTGCGATACGACGGCTGGGCACGCGAGTAGACTTGGCGCGCATCGTCGTGGTAGTTGTTCGCGGTGTAGGGATCTTGTCTTGCGTGGTGGGGGTAAGCGTGGTGGGCATGAGCGGATGCCGAGGCAGAGGCAGAGGCAGTTGGGTAGTCTGATTCGGACGAGGAGACGGCGTGTTCCGGTGAATCGTACTTTGCTTGTTGTTGGTGGTGATTGGGCGTGCGACTGTGGCTCTGGCTCTGATGATGATCGCGATCGCGCTCATCGAGATCTCCTTGCTGGTCGCCCTCGTCAAACACGCGCCATACGTCGCGCACATCCCGGATCTCGAGATCTGGCGCCTGCGAGCCAAACTCGAACGAGGTGACTTGGATCGGTCCGATGAAGGACGGCCTGGACGCTTTGGATAGTTGGTCGTTCAACAGTGATATTAAAGCCGAGGAGAATGTGTCTTGCCCCAGGCTTTGACCTTCAGCGGTGGATGAGGAGGAGGCGGGAGTGGACAGTAGTGACCAATCGATGTCCAGCGACATCTCGACTTTTTACGCTGTCACTGACGCTACCGCTGCCGCTGCCGCTGCGTAGTCTCCCTGTACCCTACTATAGAATGTTCAGGGAGCAATGACCAAGCTGCAATGTTGTACAAGTCGACAGCAAACTCATGATACTCGCCCATGTTTTGACATCTCGAAACTAGTCGACCTCCACAATTTTCCACTGCAACTACGGGTTAATCATCTCGCAGCACCCACTTACGCCTCCAATACACCGCAATGGCACGCACGACTGCTATGCAATTGCTCAAGAAACCCGCAGATCATAGTGATACATACACAGCCGCGAGCATAACGCAGCATGACTACATCTATGAGATAGTACTGATGAGATGAATGACAGCATTCCCGTGTTACCACTACCGCCTCTTCTTCGACTTCTTCTGCCCTGTGGGCTCCTCGGCATCGCGACTTCGCTTCTTACCAGCGGGTCGGGGCACTTTACGTTCCCTGTTCCTGTTCTTGACATTCTACGAAAATGGACCACGGATCAGCTTATTGTGCGATTGGCATGTACTTTACAGCTGAACTCACGGCTGTGGTGTAGAAGTTGATAGCTTGCTTTTTGTTGGTTGTCATTCGCTTGTCTTTCGACTTTTTGGAGTCTTCCTCTTCTTCTTCGATATCCTCGGCTGTGGCACATCACAAAAAGTCAGCGTTGTACAGCTGATAGAGAGCAGCATAACCAACTCACCCTTTCTCTTTCCGGCCTTTTTGCTCGAGGGGGGTGCAAAGTCAAGTGCCACTTCTTCCTCGTCGTCGTTCTCCTCGTCTTCGCTCTCATCGTCCTCCTCATCCTCATCATCTTCCTCTTCGTCGTCCTCAGCCTCGTCTTCCCCATCCACAGGCAAAGCGGCAAACTTGGAAGGTCCAGCCTCTCCAGGGAAGATGTCATCCCACGCCAGCTCGCCGCCCTCTTCCTCCTCCTCGTCCTCCTCGACCTCTCCGCCTTCAGCGTCTGCCTTGTCGGCTGCCTCGCGCATCTCGACGTCATCCTTTTCTTCCTCGATCCTCCTGACGTCATCACCCAAGAACTTGGGCATGGTGATGATGGCCCGCAAAGTCTGCTCGACACCCTTGACCCTCTTCTCACCAAGAATCTTGCCCAAAGACCTTTCTTGCTCTTCGAGAATCTCCTTTGTCTCGTCCGTCTCCTTCTGCTCCGCAGCCGAGAGTTCGCGTTTGTCCTCACTCGCCTTGGCAGGTGGGGCCTCAAAGTACGGGATCTTGCCTCGAATCCAGTCGTTAAGGACCATCTTAGCGGCAGCTTCTTGATCAGGCTCGCCGCCCTTGAGCAGCTTCCCGGATTTCTTGGCAATAGAAGACAGAAGGATTGCAGAGCCTGGCTCTCCATGCCAGCCGCCTTCGACATGCGGGAGCCCGTAAGTACGTTCCAAGTACTCGGGCCTCACACGTTCGAGCAATGCCGGAATATGCTCTGCTGGTGTAGCAAGGTTTTCCACACGGACGACACCCTTAAGCACGGTATCGGTGTCGGAGTCCTTTGCTGAGACAGGGACGATACCGGGACAGTCGATGAGGTAGATTCGCTTCATCAATGTGATGTATTGCCACACTTTGGTCTCTCCTGGGATAGGCGCGACAGTGCAGACCTTTTTCTTTTTAAGCGTGTTGATGATACTTGATTTACCGGTGTTGGGGTATCCAATGAAACCAACGGAAATCTGCTTCTTGTCTGAATGCAGGACAGAGAACTGTCGCAGGAGCTGGATAAGCGAGCCTTTTCCGAAAGAGTTGTTGATCGATGCGTGCATGGCGATCGTCGGTGCAGAGAGAGACAAGTGCTTGACCCATCGAGCCTGAGCAATCGTCAGCGCGAATGCTTTACACATATGACATGCTGCTTTAAGCCGCATTGAAAAGCGACTAAACAAGGATTAAAGATGTCTGACACCGAACTAAGGGATCTGGGTTAAATGCTGCACAAGGCACACTCAAACCCCAACTCAATCAGGTCAACCACCGCCTTCCCGGACCCCTCACCAACGTCCAAAACGGACGTGGCTTGAAGTTTTCCATTGCCTCAAAACGAGGCTGGAAAATGGGGTGTAAGATGGGAAGGCGCTCGTTCTCCCACTCTCGTAACGGTCCAAACGTGTGTGTATTGCCGAAGCGCACGTATAGCCCTGACTGGAGTGTGGGACGGAAGGGAGAAGATGGACAATGTGACGGAAGGAGATGCAAAATGAAATTTTTAACGTAGAGGTGAAAGACTCACAGTCACCCAAGTGGGCACAAGATCGACCTTGTTCAGCACATACACCAAGTGCTTGTGGGCTTTCTCCTTCCGCAGATATTCAACAACAGGTTTACACCGAGTACCAAGAGGATCTCTGGCGTCAAGTACGTGGATGACAACGTCAGAAGAGTCGAGCACTTTGTACAGCTCTCCCCAGATACGACGAGAGGTACCCTTGGCATAGATGGGTTCACGAGCAGTGGATGTAGTGGGATGGTAGATATCTGCGGGATCGGCCGAGTCGGCTTCTACGGCGAGAACAAGTCAATCGGAAGTCTTCAGCATAGAACAGAGTGGTACTTACGGGCTGCCTCGCCTTCCTGCTGAGATGCGGTTGCCGCAGCAGTAGACGATTCGCCAAGCTCCTCGATGCTGCCGATTTCGAGCTTAGGTCGCTTGCGTTGGGCTTTGGGACCAAAGGTGTTGGAAAACGGCTCCGTTTCTACGATGTGAGGTCGCTGAGCAGATTTTGAGAATTGGTTGTCAGCCAATTGACGCACGACTTGCCGGTGATCAGCTCACCTTGCCACCATTCTTTGACTCGTCCTCGAGAAGACCCATAGGAAGCTTGTTCCGTCTCAGCAAGACAGAGTATGGGTCTGCCTTGTGGTCCTTCAATGCTGTTCTGAAGTGGTCCAAAGCGGTTTGAGAAATGACTCTGGTGTTGCCTGCAAACAGCGTGTAAGCAACAGCTCACACTCACATTCCATAATCGATAGAAGAGAAGCTGTAGACTCACCAAACCATCGTCTGTCCGGCTTGACTCGGCCAGGAACAACATCCGCCTCGGTCTTCTGGAATGCAGCGGCTTGGGTGATATTTCCATCTTTGTCCCGAACGGCTTTTCCGCCGTTAAGCATCTTCAGCCTCGATGCAGCCTTGGCATCGCGGTAGAAGTTCTCGCCTATATTTGTCAAAGCATTCGTCAGCTGTGGGGTTCAGGAGATCGAGGCTGTCCAGCTCCAGGGGAGCTGATAGAGGATGGATGTATTCGACTGACCTTTGACTCTCTTCAAGGTGAACTCTGTCTGGCTCCCGGCAGCAGACTTCCCTTTGGTCTTGCCGAAGCCGGGGTTGGCCTTCCTATCATGGTTCTTTCCCTTGGCCATCTTGGTTGATTCTCAGTGTGGTTTACGATACGGTAAACCGAGTTTGGAGAGAAGGAAGAAGAGTGAACACCAAAGATGGAGAGAGGTGGGATATGGGATATGGGTTATTCTGAAATTTGACGGCGGCTTCAACTTTTTTCCCTTTTTACCGTGAGTGTTACGTAACCGATGGGACAGATGGGTACGCTGCATGTTGCTCTGCTCTGCTTTCCTCGACATCCTATTTGGTCATCTCTCCTACTGTCTGAACAGCACCAGTAGTCAGCACACATCAGCATGTCCACAGTATACCGCACAGTCGTGAGTGGACTCATCTGCGCTTCTGATCCGCGGGGTGACTCGGTTGGGGTGAAGCTGACTTGTTCTGCTTATTACTCCTCCTCATTGGACCTACGCTTCACCTTCTGCTGCATAACGATCATATCGCCCTCAGCAACGGTTCGCTCACGAGAGCCCCGTGGCATTTTGGGCCCTCGCTCTCGGATTCTCAGGTGCGTCGATCTTAGATCCTTGATGGCCATGAGACTTCAACATCACCGGACTTGAGTCTTGAGTGGGGAACGAGCGACGAGTGACGAGCTGACTGTTCATATCTTCGTATTTAGGTCCCGCAATGGTCCTTGTCGTGCCTCCTATCCGGAAATCCATGGGATACAAAGCTGCCGAACGGATCCCTACGACTTACCCCGGTACGTTGCCCCTTGTCCCGCCGCATAACAACATATCTACATATCTCGCTTCCTTCGCGTCCGCAACATTCCTATCGAGATGCGCTTCGGCCACAGCCTTCTCTTCTCCACTCATTCATGTTTTCGGCAATACATAATTGGATTACCGACACTGATTTCGTTCATTCTCTGATGATAGTGCCAAACCGACCGAGACAGGCTGTGACAGGCTACGAAGACCCATAGATCTCGATTCGTACAATGAAGGATCATGGTGGAGGGGGGGTGGTTCGAGGTAGATAGTGGAACGAGGGATATGCACTGCATCAGGCCATGTCTGCAACTTCCGGGGGTTGGAGCAGCTGCGTAGAATGCTGGCGGTCTCAGCTAAGCCACGCTTCCATTTGTCCTCCATAGCGACGCTCTCTGCCGTGGGATCAGCCGGCGACTGACCAGCGCGATCAGCACTGTTTCGAGTCATGAATATGGGTACCCGCGCTCATGTCTCATGACCACCTCTGAGCCTTGGCCAGCCGTCTCGCCACAACCGCGTTTGTTTGGTAGCAGTCGACATTGACTGGGCGACAGCAGCACTGCGACCCTAGGCCTATGCGCCCACTCCGGGCGCCCATCATGATGGGACTACTGAGGAAGCCTCGTGCTCACACTGTGCGACGTGCCTTTTCAACTTCATGTGACCATGAAGACCCTCCTTTGGGTCGCCCTTTAGCGCCCTTGTCAAGGGCGTATATCTTTCGCAAGACTTGGTTTCCTTGACGACGGAACGATGAATCACTCGTTCTCATCCTCCCGACCGGAGAGTACTGATCACTCAACACCACGTATATATATCTACCTTGCCCCACAAACACATCAACAGCATTTCTCACCCTGCTCACCATAGTTGATACACCAAGTAAGCGTTGACGTACACTCCTTCAAAGTCCTTCTGCACAGATATCTCATCATCATCGCATATTTCTACTCGCAGTGAGTCGGGTAATGAATACGGCTGACGAGATATCTCATCATAGTCCTATTCCAACAAATCAAGCAACTGACTCATCGACCTCGTCATCATGCCCCCTATCACAAGCTTCAGCTCCACTACACCAAGAGCGAAAGATAAACCGTACGCCCGTCCAAGCCCAAGCAGGGACAATTTCCCTCCCACGCCCCAGTCCGGGAGACGATCGAGGGTTGTCTCGTATATCGAAGTGGATTCCCGCTCTCCCACTCCTTCTGCCTCTCCCTCGAAACCCGCTCCTACTTCTGCTCTCATCTCAGGCAAAATAAGCGGTTCGCCGGCGGCGTCGGCGCAGGCGCAGAGTATTCCGTCCCCGCCCTCCTCTGACGACGATTACGGCTCGATCTATTCTCCCCCTACACCGCTGGAATCGCTCAAGGCTGCTGCGGACGAAGACGACAATCTACCCCTCGTCTTCTCCGACGACGAGCACGAAGACGAAGACGTCAAGCCTGCTCCTCGCAAACTCTCGTCCAAGCTCAAATCTCATCACTCAACGATCAAAGGGAGATCGCAAAGCAAGAAAGCTACAACATCGGTGCGTAAGTCCAATGGCGGTAAAGCGGCTCCGAGAGCTTGGTCCGCCGAAGAAGACTGGATGATGTTCTGCCTCCTTCACCCCAAACTCATCAAGCCGGATTGGGCTGGTGTTGCGGATCATGTGGGTAATGCTCGAGATGCCAAGGTGAGTGGCGCTTCTCTATCTCGTCCTCGACCTCCCCCTCGTATACCTCCCGTCATTCTGCAAATCCGTAGTACTTGGATCATGAAAGCTGATGACGAACCATGTATCTCGCTTAGTCCTGCCAGAACCGATATGCCGTTCTCGCCAAGCGACTCGAGGGCGCTATCAAAGGTATCGGCGGAGCGTAGACCATCACGAGGTCTGCGAATGGCCCGGCTACTCGTGGCACCTTCGCAAGAACCACCAATTGAATGCAAGCAAGGAACGGTTGGCGGGGCATTTGGATATAGAACAGGTTGGTTGGTGTGGTATAGTTCATCTTGCTATGATCTTGAGTATAAGAGATACAACGTAGATGTGAAATATGCAATGCTATGCTATGCTAGGAGATACAAACCCATGAGCCCGGAAGTAGAGATGGTGATGCTATCGTGATGTCGTCCCTGATCGTCAACTTCCTCTATCCTGAACCTCGCTCCTCGCTCCTCTTCCTCTTCTTCTACTTGTCTATCGCCTGTTTACTTTCGACGTCCCGCCTCACTCCGGCAACCCCGCCTCGAATTCTAGGCTCTAAGCTCTGACTTTCCGGAGCGCTGCCCTAGCCCTATGAAACACAGCGACAACGCTCGCCGTCCTGCCTGTTTCTCCGTTCTGGAGTAACACCTCTCCCTCGCTAGCTCTTCGCATACGAGGAGGAGTGTTCTGCCACCTTTCCGATTGTGTGGCGACAATAGGCTGAACTGAAGGAGACGGTTCGGGACACGGGTGCTGCGCGAGGAACGCCGCCAGCGTCATGATATCGGATTTGAATGAACTACGATCTCCAGCTGTGGATGAAGCCTTGCTGGTGTTTTGACTTTGTTGAGATATCGACGTGCAGTTCGAGGGGAGATCGTGCCATGGCATGTCATCGTCTGCGGACTCGGGTCGACTGGGAGAGGAAGTGCCCATAGGCCCATGATCACGATTCAACGAGACGGGAGGCAGGAGGATGGACCGGTCACTGCGATCGAGACGATGCGAGTAGGGGGGAGTAGCGAATCCGCTGAAGAAGGGACTATCGTCGCTTGCGATAGTATCAGTGGGGGAGATCGACAGATCTGGCGTAGGCTCGGCGCTGGACCACCAGGCTGAAGCGTCGAGTGCGCGATGAGTCGTCAATGTCAGGTTGTGGCCGTAATCCTCACCATCTGGAGAGAGCATTAAGCCGAGGTGTTTGATGCTGAGGAGAGATGGAGTGGCGCGGGGCGCGAGGTGCAGCTGGAGACTGTTCTGCGCGTCGTCCGATGTAGACGTCGAGTCAGTGACGAGATCGAAGTCGAACTCGAATGGCAGGTCATCGTATGCTTCGCCAGGGAACGATGGGGAGGGAATTGGCAATGCGAGTGGGATAGGCGACGGCGCGGATGGGGAACGAGCTATGAACTCGTGAAAGCTAAGTGGCGAATCATCGTCGTCGTCATCTGGGTTATCATTGTTGTCCTCGTCTGTGTCTTTGACGTCGTGGGGAATAGGAAGTGAGGATTCCTCAGGCTCGAGCTCTATACATCGTCGTCTCGGTGCACCGGGGCAGACCAAGGTGGCGAGAAAGGGGTTTCCGGGTGAATATTGTGCTGATGCTGATGCAGATGTAGATGCTGATGATGGCAAAGGGGAAGACATGATGGACGAAAGAGCGGACTTTGATCGCACTGTGGGCGCGGGCGCGGTCGAAGGCCTAGACGAATTTTGTCGAGGGACAGTGATACGCGGGACCACCAACGAACTGTGCGTGGAGACTAGCGATGGACGTGCGGGCCCGAGCGCAAGGGAGAGGGAGAGAGAGCTCATTGCGATAAGCTATGATCCTTGAGTCGCGTTTGAATGTCAATGAGTGACGAGTAAGACGCTAAGCTCTGGACTATGCTGTATTGCTGTGTACTGCGCGCTGCCTGCTATGTGCTGCGCACTTTGCGAGTCGGGTGGTGAGAAGGTCGCGAGGTTATTCGCGGGAGCACGAGAGGCGAGTGGACGAAGAGTGGAGTGGCGAGGGATGAATGGCTTGTGATCGTTCGTGTTGTCCGCTACTGCTGCTAGGCAATGTGCGATCCGAGGCGAGACAGGGGAAGAGTATGGGTGGATGCCAGTCGTGGGGCAGCGAAGTAGCGAAGTACTGGGGCAACGCGGCTATGAGATAGCGAGGCAGTGAGGCCGTGAAGAATTGTGTTGGCGAGGCTCCCATCCCGCGAGCACGGCCGACTTATATACTTTGAGCAGCAAGTGATCAAGTCGGAGCAAGAGCAACAGCAAGGGCAAGAGGGAGAGCCAGAGCGTGTGCGCCCGAAGCTCGAACTTTGACTTTGGCGATACTGAATCATGGCCCTCGCGAATGGTGAATCAAATCAGACTCAGAACCGAATCATGCTCCGCCGTCTGAGGACTGAGGACTAATGACTGACGACTCCAACGGAGCTTGACTGCAGTAGTACTCTACTTGCGTCGGAAACCCTCGCATGTCGCATTCGTCGCACTGAATTGGGAATTGAGTAATTGCACGCTCACGACCACTTCCGCAATCAATTGCGATCGCATCGCATCGCATCACAGCTCACTCGTGATTTTGCCGCAGCGTGGGATGGGACGAGGCACAGACGCACAGAGGCACAGACGCAGAGTCTAATGGGTAATCAGCAATAAGCGGAACGGCGCCCTCTCATGTCCTTCTTCTGCAAGGCGCAAGGCGCAGGGCGCGAGGCGGGCGCAAGACGAGACTGCCAGAGACAAACGTCGATTCATCAGTCCATGTGCCAGTGCAGCTTGGGCGAAATCCCACGTGCAGACGATTCAGATCTGGATCTTAGAATCTTTGTGCAGCCCTGGATCCGAGCTTATTTCTTCCTGTAGCTGAAGAACAATAAGGGCTGCGACTGTACGACTACTCTTCTCCGCCGGAAAGGCGTGTGATAGTCCCTGCAGAGTACGACGGTACGAGAGTGAGTAATGGTGGCACAGCTTGATCGACTCGTCCCGTCCCTTTCCGAAAGTTTTCACGGCACGCTGCGTTCTGCATCGTGCGGCACGATTGCGGGACTGCGGGACTGCGGGATCGCTGAGCTGATACTGCTCGGACTGCTGGAATTGCATGAATCATCACTACCAGCGAGGCAATTAGTCGCCATCGCAACGAGTACGTAAGAGCCAATCAGTACTTGCCGGTTGCCGGCTGCCGCAAGCTCAAAAGTACTCAGAGGTCCAGAAGGATTACAGTAGCGCGAAGGAGTACGAAGTACAAAGTATGAACGTGCGCTTCGTCATTCCATTCCGAACAGGGCGGCATGCGCGGCATCTCCAGACTTCAGGCTCCAGACTCTAGACTCCAGATTCCAGACTCAAGACCCCCGGGCCCTGGCCCTGGCCGATGCCGCGGCACTACTCTCACTGCCGCGTGATGAGTCATGCTTCTGCTTCTACGGGATTGGCAATGCACGCTCTGGTGCTCTGGCACTACCACTCAGCCCCGTCCATATTCCGTATCCGTGTCTCCGCAATTTCACTGCCACGATACAGTAGCAAGCGCAGAGCAGCGGAGAATCATGTGCTGATCACATGGTTAATCCAAGACCAACGACCTTCCTAGCTTGACCCGAGGATGTACCGAGAACGTCAAATGTCAATTATAGTTACAATTATCACTGGTGGCGCTACTGTACCAGTTCCAGCGGGAAGCTTAAGGCCTGTAACATACCTGCTTGTTCAGCGTGTCTCGACATCAACGTCGATCCCGACTCCCCGCACAATGGATTGATCATGCGCAACGTAAAAGTGGAGTCATCCCGACGGAAACGCAGCCCCATGTCTACTGTACATCATGTCGGAGGCACAATATCAAGTGTTAGGTATCAAGTGTAAGGTTTTATTTGTGTCGCGGCGAGTCTCGGTCAGAGTCAGAATCACCTCTTGTCCGTTTCGCTTGTTGGCTCAGTCGGTCATTCCACTCCGCTCTCCTTATGCGTCATGCGTCACGCGTGTTGACTCGTGTTTCCAGGCAACAGACACTCTGACTCTCCGCAATCCGCACTACATCAGACGCGCTCCATCGGAGCGGGGGAGAGACGACCGAAGCACGGAGTCGTGGAGCGCGATCACGATAGCAGCTGGAAGCGATGAGGCGTTGAAACACGGATTACTACCTGTGTTCATGGATCACTGTATCACTGTGTCAATGTGTCACTGTGTCTCGAAAAGTCTATCTGAGCTCTTGGCATTACGAAAGCCAGTGACAATCGATCATTGGTTGTCAAGAACCGAGTGTCGAGCGTCAATGATACTTCGAGCATCAGCGTAAAGTGCCTGCCATTTTCCTATCAAAATGACAGGAAGAGCTGATTCACTTCGCCGCAGAGACAGTATCGCTGACAACGAGAGAGGAAGAAAATACCCGCCTGACTGATTTCTTGACTTCATCTCACCTATAACAATGAGCGCGGACGTTAGTATTTGTCCTGGCGCCTTCCACTGAACCACCATACTTGCCAAAATCGTGATTTACTCGGTCCCATATGAGTGGCTGACATCGCAGTTGCACCTTCAATCACAGCATCTCGTATACACTGAACTGCTGTTTTTCCCGCAAAGTGACCGGTAGCAACGCGCGAAGCGCAAGTGGCCAGATTGTCCGATGTGCGCTTACCACTTCTGCTTCGAACTGTTACACAAAGCTAGTCTCGTAAGTCAGTGTGATAGGCTTCAAGTAGCAGGTCAAACGGTCCCATAGCCTGTCCTCGAACGCTGGAATCTGGTATTATGGTACTGCACAGTACATAGATCGACAGGCGGGGAACCAGATACGCCGAGGCGGGATAAGATCCGAGGTCGAGGTAACCTATATCCTTATTGCATACGTGTAGTAACAGCTGCAGTCGCAGCAGCAGGAGACGCAGTAGAAGCAATGAAGGCAGCAGCGGCAGTGGCGATGATCAAGGGCTGTTGTTTACTTTTAACCAACATATATACCCATCCGATGGAAGGGGTCTGTGCGCGACTTCTTTCTTTAGTCAAATCATCTCAGGGTCAAAATCACCCGTCTTCGCTGTTTGGGTCTATGCGTAAACAAAGCGTTAGTAGCATACTAGCATACTAGCATAGTGCATCATACAGTGCATGCACCTGTCACACACAGACACAGACAGACAGACAGACACACGCTCTCTTTAGCAACCACCATTGCCCACCGTCCACTATGCACACCATCTTCAAACAGACACAATAACAACAACAACCACTCACGACCAATATCACGCCTTGGGCCAGACGATCTCACCTCGCCGCAGCCCGTTACCAACTTGACCAATCCCACTTTATCGCTCAAGCCATATCATCCACATTAGAGTGTCATATCGCGAAATGGCCACTTACATGTCTGCCCACTCGCCAATGGGAGGCTCATCCCATGCTGGACCAAGTTCCAGCCCCAACTTGCACAACAACAACAGCTACGAAGCGCCCTACCGGTCTCGGTACGGGTATCAAGGACCCGCATCATCGCCTCAGCTGGGCTATCGATCTCCTCTCGCCCAGTCGGCCCAGGACGGTCCGTCGTATTTCTCTCCATCGAACCACTTGACAGCACCAAGCCACCCGGCTGCTACGCTTTCTGATTACACAAACATCGACGATGTGGCCTATCGCTATTCGGCAGAATTTGATCGCGCTAGGGGCACACCTACAGTCGGACTATACGCGCAGGACGGTCTGTGGGACGACGAGGACGAGCATCGCCAAGTGCACTACCATCTTCAAACCTCTGCCGATCCATCAGGCTCAACGTCACAAGTGACTGCTACAGCGTCTTCATCGCGCAAGACCTCGTTGGCAGTCCCCTCGTCCAAGGGCAGAAGTAGGAGTGGCACAATAGCTACGGTGCATCCGGACGAAAAGCACAAGTCAAATCACCATTGGGCGTGGACGAAGAAGACTCCTGTGATGGACAGTCCCACTTTGACTCTCGAGGAGAAGGACAGGTCCGAGAAAGGACTGAAGAAGCAGAAGAGCAAAGGTCTCCTTCGTGGCAAAGGCAGGAGAGGCGAACTGATCGTCGACGTTCCGCCTGAAGCAGATGAATCGGTGAGCATCACTCACAGTACACTGCACAGTGTACTTCACAACAGAGGAAAGACAGTCTGATGATAGTATCTCCTTAGTTTGAGGCACCCCCACCACTACCGCCAACACCCGCATCCCTTCTCACTCAATCATCTCCCGCATCCGTCACAGGGCCTTTCTTATCCCCCATCAACTACCCTTCACCTAACTTTGACTCTCCGCCACCTCCACTGGAGCCTGCAGTTCCGGTCAAAGCTGCCAAGGCCACGTCTTCCTGGAAGAGAAGCGTGCAGAAGCTCTTCAAGTCGAAGTCTTCCGCGGCGCTGCGAGATGCCGCTTCAAAGGAATCGACCCCGCCACCTCTGCCTAATCTTCCTGGACCATCACACCGTGCTCTCGGCAAACCCTTCTCGTCTTCCACTCCTCCACTTGGCGAATCAAGGAGGGCGCATATGCAGTCCGTCCTCTCGACCCCTCCATCTGCGACATCGGAGTCCTTTGGTCTCTCAAGCCATCCAAGCTTGCCAATGGATCCCTTTGCCTCAAGCTTGGACTTGTCATCCAACAACCCCACTCCTCCACCGACATCGCCTTTGGCTCGACCATCACTGAGGAACAACTCGCCAAGTCTGCGCGATCTTAAGAGCTTCATTTCGCACAAACCAACACTGTCCAAGGCGAGGAGCATGGCACATATTCACCCTGGATCATCAAGCGGTGCTCCATCGGAGAGAACGGAGTCCCATCAGCATTCTGGCTCCAAGCTGGCAAGAAGGATGAGTTCGATGTTCAGTCTTAACTCGCATATACGCGAGACCTCGCCCGCAAGTGATAGTCGTCCGCTTGAGCCACCTGCATCTCATACTGCCTTGAAGCCTCCGATTGAGAGTCCACCACTTCTCCCTCCGCATCCGCCATATTTCGCCGGCATCGCTGCCAGGCGATCAGCATCGATCCCCTCTATCATCACCGACGTGTCCACGGAGAGTGACTCTGTCACACCGCCACCCACAGCCCCTCTTCCTCCAGTCCCGCAGTCGCCTTCTACCTCCAACCTGCAAGCTCCCATACAGCGAAGCGGATCGGGCGCGGTCCTGCTACCACGCTCAAGATCTACCAGTATGAGCTTGAAAGCGCCCCCAACAAGCTCATCCTTCTTCGACCTGTACGAGCAGTTAGGAATATGGCCTGGTGCAGAGAAAGACAAGGAGCGGAAGACTGAGCAGGACAAGGAGAACATGCCTCCGGTCGCAGAAGCCGAAACAGCCGAAGTGACCGTGGAAGACTCGGTTGCTGGACTGACAGCTTTGCCGACGTCAATGTCCATCACGTCGAACATCAGCTGGGACGCGGCACTCAATGCTTTCCCAGAAGCACCAGCTCCTTCGAGACTCGACTTCGGCGGTCCACAGGTCGAAGATGACGAAGTGATCGAATCCATGGGAGATCAGTCGATCATTGCCACTGCCGGAGATAGATCCGACGTGCTCAGCATCGTTGCGCTAGGGGCATCATCCCGTAGCAATTCTCAACCCACAGCACTCAACGCGTCTACCTCGACCAACGGGAATGAAGCTTCCACATCGGCTCAATCAGTAACTCGCGGACGTTCATCGCGATCAATCGGACGCAGGCAATCTAGCGGCAGCGGTAACTCGTCTAGAGAAAGCAGTCCAGAACGACGCAAAGAACCGACAGCGGACAAGCTCGAAGTTGCTGGGTCTTCCGGCGATGATTCCTCGGACGAAGACGATGTGCCCTTGTCAAAGCTGCACCCTACCGCTGCAGCTGCGCAGATCGAAGCACGCAAGGCGAGGCGGGCCGCCAAAGCCGCGCAGAAGTCGGGACGTGTTGGTCTCACGAACAGGACATCCACTGCCAAGGCGCTTGGAAGGAATCCGGGCGGAGAGTCTAGATGGAATGGCGAAGGCGGAGTCCCAGCGGACATCCTAGCGAAGAAGCTAGAGAATGTCTTGCTGAGACGCGAGCAGAGGGAGGCCGCCACTGCTTCTGCCGGCTACCGACTGGTAGCAGAACAGAGACAATCAGCAACCAGGCCTCCGCTCGTAAGCCACAATTCGATGCAAGAGCAGCAGCGCACAGCGTCACAAGAGGGTATCCGTAGAGCCCAGAGCCAAACACAAGCTGCCGCCTCATCCTCGTCATCATGGCGATACCAGACCGCCCCAATTCCGCCAATCGTTACCAGGCAATTACAAGGCGCATCAGATTACCTGCCGAGCGCTATCTCGCCAACAGACACGTCTTTTGGGCGATTACCCTCCGCTAAGCGCGTCGATCCCGCTTTCGCCACCGCTATGCAAGCGATGCGACCAGGGTCTTCGTACGAGGCAATGTCGAGACAGAACTCGGTTGCGACGACAGCTACCGTCTCTAGTCAAGCATATGGATCGACTGTTCCCCCCGCGCCTCATGGAACTCGTGCACCCTCAAGGCAAGATGAGCGATCAGATGTCACCAGAAGTAACGCTACCGCCACGCAGCACTCCTCATTCTCTTCTGCCAGCCGCCAGCGGAGTCGCGCCTTGTCAAATGCTGCCCCTCCGTCTACGAGACAAGAAGAGACCGCCGCCCTGCACTCGCGGGCTGTGACTGAGCCGCTTCCCAAGCCTGTCCGTTCCTCGATGCTTGTTTCAGCTGTGATAGGTGCCTTGGACGGCAAGAGGGTCGCTCTTCAAGTAGACCAGAACACCACTGCAAGAGGTGCTTTGGTCGCCACGTATCACAGAGGGGACTTGCAAGACGCAGCCGTCGGCATGTCATGGGTGTTATGCGAGATCTTTGCTGAATTGGGTTACGGTGAGTTGGGGTATCGCCATGTCTCAGTCTCAACGGATCGAGCTGATATGTAAAGTAGAACGCCAAGTGCGGGAATACGAGCAGCTTCTGCCTATATACAAAGGATGGGACTCGACTGTGATATCCAACTGCTTCATGTTCAAGCAGACCAATCGCGGGTCGCCAACTTGGGCCAAGGTGAGTTTCTTGAAATGACCAGAGGATACTCGGCTGATTATGGCTGTCATAGACGATACCTACCACTCCGCCATTCCTTGGGTCTTGGGTGCAGTACGAGACCAAAAAGGGGAAATGGAGTAAGCGCTGGCTTGAGACCAGAGGCGGACACGTTTTCCTCGCTAAGAACGACAAGGTGAGTCGATCTTTTCACTATCAGTAACACTGATGCTGACGACACTCGCGACAGAACAAGGACGAGATCCACATAAACTCCTTATTCTTCGATATTTACAGCGTGACGAGGACATACGAGTGCCCCAAACCGCACGTATTCGCAATGAAGCGAGGTTAGTCACCTTCCAGTTCTCAAACATAGTGGATGAAACAAGTTGCTGACTTCGCGAAAAATGTAGCTGATCCCGCAGCAGCGTTCGAGAACCCCGCGGACTACATGCATGTCTTCTCGTGTGAAGAGGCTGTGGCGTGGAAGCTCACCGCAGCGATATACGATGCCAAGGTGTGTTTCAGCTTGAATGTGTACATGTGATGCGATGCAAGAAGCTGGATGCTAACGCTCAACCTTGTCACTCCGTTCATAGAGCTTCACACTTGCTTCGTCAAATCCAAGCTTGATCACAAACCAGCTCTCTGCGTCAGCAAGCCCCGGTCCCCAAACTCAAGCTCAGGGTCAAGCTCAGCGCCGACCCACAATCAGTGCGCAACATAGCTATCAGCTTCAGCCTGCGCAACCCCTCGTCAGCCTCAATCAGCAGGAAGAGAGAAGTGCCCCGTTCACTGGGAAAGGCTTGTTGAAGATTTGAGCGATAGTATAAAAGTACGAGTGTGGACTGTGGAGAGTGGCGTAAGACTCAGGCGCTGGCTGGCATGCGGGATGATCGAGGGTGGAAGAGGATGGATGCGAAGTGCAACGAAGGCTATTGCTTGATCAAGTCTCACCTCAAGACAACATAGAGAATGTTGTATATTTTGTAATCTTGTACAATGATGTATACTAGCTGTACTCTAGCTCGACATGGATAACGAACACGAACAGTCATCGAGGAACATGGGTAGCGCTAACTGAACATAAGAGTACAAGTGTACACGGAGATCGATCCACTGCGCCCCCTACGCCAATGACCGCCGCCGCCCCGCGTCTACTCTACGCTGCTATACCGCCATGACCCTGGGTGGCAGTCTGGTGCGCTGACTCCAGTTTCGAAAATCGGTTCATGCTCTCTTGCAATTTCATATCGAATAGTTGTCCGGAAGTGATGGCTTTGGAGGAGAGATCGATCTTGCCGCCGGGTAAGATCGGCTGGAACGCCTGCGACGGAGAGCAAACAGAGGTATCAGCGCTGAAAGTGTTTGTCACTTCTCTCTTTGGCCATGGATGGAAGCGAGCGGTAGCGTCGCGACTCACCACGTCGTCGTCGGGCTGAACGAAAAAGGCTAGAGTGTACCTATCTCTAAGACCTGCTTCGATTTCGCTTGCAATAAGCTCCTCCTGCGCTTCCTTCCTTTCCACTGAAACGTCGTCACCGCCTTCCTCGACGGATGATTCGGTGGGGAAGATGACCCTGTGCAGAGTAGCTTTGTACGTCCCACTAGACCACAGCTCCATTCCTAGGCCAACATTGACCAGGAATCCGCCTTCAGGAGGGATGGGCGCAGGGAACCACTCGTGCGCCGCTGACCTGGCCTCGTGCTCATTCGCACTTCCCGCGTCCTGTTTCTCAGCGTTTGAAGCTGATGTGCCGTCCGCGCCGGCCGAGCTTGGGAGATAGACTTGGAGACCTGGTTCGCCGGTCGGCTGTTGGAATAACAGCGTCATCGTGCCCCAATCTTTGTGCTCTGGTCAAAACACAAGCAGCGAGTCAGCGAATGTCACATGCCAACAACAAACCGCTTCATTCGAACCGAATGTGTCGCTCAAGGACTTTGTGACAGTTAGATAGAGGATGGAAGAAAGAAGAGCTCACCGCCAGCCCGTATATCCATCTCGTTCAACCTGCGCTGGTCTGCTTCGTTCAGCGCGGGATAGTGTATCAGGGACATGGCGGTATTCAGTCCAAAAGAATGAGACTGGCGGAAATGCTCTCTTGGCAACTACGATGCGCGTAACAGTAACAGTGTGCATTAGCTTAGTACGTCGGAACGAGGATACCAAGGAATACGAGCGGTCGCGACAATGCTCTCGCCAGTATAGCAGTCCCCTCTTGGCCTTGATAGACTTTCGAACTCTTGCCTGAAAGACGAAGGCGAACTCACCTCGAGCGCCAGGGCGAACAGCTCCATCAGCCTCTCGCTGACATCATGACAAGCCTGATAGAACCGCTTGATAGCTTGGGTAGCTGCGGTATCATCCTTGAATGGCGGCGGCATGGACTGAGTGGTGTTGGCGCAGTACTTTCCATATGAGAATGTCCTACGATCCGAGTAAGCATGTTGTTTCTCACATTTAGTAGATGGGGCGGGACCTGGCTGCGATGGTGAGAACGGGAGAGCGATAAGGCTCACTCTTTGTGATCCCGCTTCCCCTCGCCTAGAGCTTGGGAGAGAAGCTTTGTGTATCCTGAGCCAGATCGCCCAGCGAGGTACTCGTCCTTCTGGGTCATATCGAGATCGAAGAATGCCTTGGACTGGAGTAGAGTAGGTGGATGAGCTTCTGTAAATGACGTGAAGCGAGGGTAGTGTGGCGAGAGCCGCACGAATGCAATATACAGACTTGTTGTTTAACTGAAGCACTGAAGTACTCACATAATGGAACATGTCCTGGACGTCGCTCTTCGCCGGACCAGCGTTGATCACAGCGAAGAACCCCACGGATCCAAGGGCATGTTTGATGAGTTCCGCCTGACGCTGGGGCGAGTCCGCCGCGAGGTCGATGGTGGGTATGACCGAGGTTCTCGGGACAGTGTTTCCGTGTGACATGGTAGCGTTGATCGATATGAGAGGTGAGAGAATGTCCTGCCGCTGCTGCGATAGTCTTTTCCTCGTGGCTCGAGTGACTGCAGGTGCAGATGCTGAAGGAGATAAGAGTGGTCGTGGTCGTGGTTTGGCCGGTTGCGCTTATCACCGGCGCGGCGGCTTGTACAGCGGAGATTGACCTCTTCTCCGTCGGCCAACGGTGCAGGTCGACGGGTTGGGTGGAGGTAGCCACTCGTCACTCACTCACTCGTCACTCACTCACTCGTCACTCACTCACTCGTCACTCACTCACTCGTCACTCACTCACTCACTCCTCACTCACTCTGTGCTCGTCGCCTGTCCACATCGAGAATCAGATATATAAGCAGGTTGTGCCGAGTGTACGGAGAAGACCTCTCTTTCGAGGCTCACAGTAGTTAGTCATCTTTCTGCCAATACAGGACAATTGCAAGCGCAGTATCGATCATCATTCTACCTTCTACGAGATCGGCTGTAACCCACAGTCCACAGTCCACAGCCTGTAGCTCACCACGTACTCCCGCTATATCAACACCGCAACTAAGCCATTCACACATTCAAATCGTAGTACACATAGCCCTATCGTCCCGTCATGTCATCGTCCTTCTCGATACTATCCTCCATCTGGGCCTGGATCACTCTGCAAGTGCATACCATTCTCCATACTGGCTCCCCGTCGATCTTCTGGTATAGGCCACGATGGACTGCGGACCAGGTGCCCGATCATTCCGGCAAGGTCAGCTTTCCTTCTTGCAACATGCTCACGACATTGCCTACAGTCAGACAGGACATCATGAGCTGATGAACGTCCCTTATTGCGCAATGCACAAACAGGTAGTCATAGTCACCGGCGCAAATTCTGGGACGGGGTACGAAACGGCCCTCGCATTGTACAATGCCGGGGCGACAGTCTACCTTCTGTGCAGGAACGAGGAGAAGACGCGTCGTGCTATGGATCAGATCCGGAGAGGCGAGGCTTTCGACCTTCGGACCGACTTTGCCAAGCGATCACAGGCCCCTCATGCTACGACATCGGGCGCCGACGCTGGCAAACCGAAGGGTCGTTTGGAGTGGCTCGAGCTGGACCTCACTGATCTGACTAGCGTGGACAAATGCGCAGCGGAGTTTCTACAGTCAGTCCAACCACTTCCAGGCGACTGCTCGTCGCGCTATAGCGCATGTGTCCAGCTGCTGACGTCCATTCACGCGTAGACGCGAGAAAACCCTCGATATCCTCTTTGCCAACGCAGGTATCATGGCCACGTATGTGGCTCATTCTACCTCTGTCTCGCGGATCGCCGATTGCTGACATGACCACTCCCCTTCTTGCAGACCCGAGGGCCAGTGGACCAAGCAGGGCTACTCGTTGCAGTTTGGCACGAATGTGAGTATGAATATCGCTGCGTTATCCCTTTATACCCGGCTAGCCATTCTGCGGATTTGACTGTATCGTCACGCGCTGTCGTCACCCTGGTCTTTCACCCATATTGCAGGCTGACATACCTATCCCTACAGGCACTAGGACACCATCGGCTGATTACGCTCCTTCTTCCACTGCTATTATCGTCCGACCGCACCGAGCCAGCCAGGGTGATCGTGACCACTTCTACCGGTCACATGCTCGCGCCTCGAGGCGGGATAGATTACAGAAGTGTCGTGAAAGCTACCGCTGATCCGGTAAGTCGAACCACAACATTGTACACCGGATATGCGACACTGATGTGTCCGTTGTGTACCTGTCTGCGTAGACCGGGCTCGCACCCTCGAAAGGCCTGTATGAGCGCGAGCAGTGGGTCGAATATGGACAGAGCAAATGGGCCAATATCGCCACGGTCAAATACCTCGAGAAGCACCATGGCGAAAATGCGAGTCCGAGCGAGAACGGTAGCAAAGGTGCTCAAGAAAGGCCGAATCAGGGCTTGATCACAGCGGCCATCCACCCCGGTAAGTCGGTACTACTGTTTAAGTATTTTCGCCCTCGTTGCAGTACTATCAACGAAAGCTTGAGAGCTGTACTGATATTTGAACCTGTTCGTGGATAAAGGATTCATAGCGACCAACCTCGCGTCGCATATGTCCCTTACAGGGCCGATACTCCAGTACGCCCCGTGGCTAGTGGTGAGTCGTGCATTGCGCAGTGAACGCACAGCGTTTCTCCCCTAAGCAACCTACGCTCGTTGCAGACGTTTTTGTCGATGAGATAGAGCGAGAACTACGCTGATCGATATTGATCGTGCTTTCGCAGCCCTTGATAACATTCACGCCGGCTCATGGCGCTTCGAACCAACTTTGGATAGGCACGTTACCATTGGACCAAGTCAGACGTAAGGAATTGAGTGGAAAGTATATCGTCCCGTGGCAAACTGTCGGTCGACCCAGGCCGGATCTGGACGATCAGGCGGCAGTGGAGGAGCTGTGGAGGTGGTGTGAGGAGCATGGCAAGAAGAGTGCTTAGAGCTGTGCTTGAGTATGCAATGGTCAGGTATGGCGGAGAAGGTCCCAAGCTTAGTGGCGGTATCCGCGGGATCACACTCCTGTCAATGGATGTTTGAATCGCGATCTTAGACTTCCGTGGCCTCGTTTTAGTGGATGATATCTCAGGCCTGTCCTTATGAATTGAACACGCGGCGAATGCACCTGATGCTACACCAGTCTAAGCAATCGCCGACGAGCGACGTGATCACAGGGATAGGTGTCGAAAGACACTAGCCTAGACGAACGGTAGCGTCGGCCAGAACAGCCACGTCAATCATTGGAGATTAGCAGCGAGCAGAGCAGATTTGGTGCACCCCGACGTCACAACGTCAGCGACGGAGTTCGTGGCACCGTGAGCGATTGTGGGTAGCTCAACGTCAGCTCCGAGAGTGAGTGTAGGTTAGTATCAAGTTCGACCTCGTAAACAACCGCGGTGATCAGACTTCTTCACATATTCATCTCCTCGTACGGATTTGGCTGTATAGAACCGGAGACCTGAGGTCTACCACTCGTTTAACGGAGTTCCGAGACGCTTATGCGGCGTCACGGTTGGTGTTGTCGCCGGACACTGCATCGCCGATCTTCTGTGTGGTGCTCTTCTCCTCCTGGGGCTGGACAGCGGAGGCGACGGAGTCAAGGGTGCCCTTAACGTAGTCGGTGGCTGTAGGTGGTGGTCAGTGACAAGTCTTGCGAAGAGAAACGGATGATAACGAGAGAAGGGAAGGGGCAGTGGAGGGATGGGGGAATGGTTGCTCACCCTGCTCGAGGTAGGTCTTCTCCGAGTCGGGCTTGACGGAGGAGGTAACCTTGTCGGTGAGGGATTCACGGCCCTAAGTAGAAGGAAAAGGGTCAGCATAAGTATGATTGGATGATTGGGTGGCGGGAGGTGACGTGGCTGACGCGAATTCGCAAACAAAGACGTCTGATGGAGGGGGAGGGGTACAACCGAGTAGGGTGGGTGGATGTAGTACTCACAGCGTCTGCCATTGTGTATAAGTTGAGTTGGGTGGTTTGGGTAAGTGAGATAAAGTGAGTTGAGTTGTTGTGATGAAGAAAGAGGGAAGAGAAGAGATACGCGTTGCAAGTGGGGTTTATATATCTTGTCCTGTGGGAGTGGGAATGGGAGTGCGAGTGCGAGTGTTGTGCTATCACGCCAGTAGTCACGGGATCTTTCTTCCACAATCTTCCTTTTGCTTTCGTACTTCCGTACTCACCGTACCAGTAACAACGTAACCACGTAAAATGGCATGTCACCTACTCCCACCATAATAACCGGGGTATGACGCGCTCCCCTCCCTATCTTCGAGTTATGGTCAAGTAAGTTGAGTGAGGGGGATAGAGCGATGACGACATATCGTTATCTCCCCTCTTGCCTGAACCGGTAATATACCAGTAACCAGCCATGCAGATCCACGCGTACTCCTTAGAATCTAGATTCTAGCTCTGGCTCTAGTGGATTCCCTTGTCCCCTTGATTGTCCTCATTCACTCATTCCTCATACGTCATTGATCAAGTGTATCAAGTGCAGCAAGAGTACCATTGCGTCATAAATTACCCAGTTGATCATACTCTAGGCCTCGTACTGGCATGCTCTAGTGCAATCTAGGTATGCCGGACACTCACAAAGCGGTGCAAGAGCAATCCAGCGTTACGGTATACTCGAAGTACCAGTCGTTCTTCTCGGCCGGATACGAGACAGCGGCTAGAGAAAGGCAAACAGGAGCACAAAATCAGTCGCCAGCCTCGACGGATCCTTTCTTCTGGGTCTACTGCGAGCAGTGTGACACCGTTGAGAGAAATTGTTGCTGGGCCCAGTCTAGATGGGGCTCTCTCGTCAATAGCATTTCAGCTGAACGCCATTGCACTAGTCACTCTTTCAGTGCAGCCACCACCGCACTGTGCGAAGCATGTATGTGCAAGTGTCATGCACATTATCCACGAAAGCAGAGTGGCATGAGGTCGTTGCATGGCACTTCCACTACTCAAGTCAGAGCTCTGTACGCACATATCCCAATAGCCCGCCCCCTTGCTCCACCTGTCAAAGCGCAACCGTGCCCCAAGACGCCGGATTTGCCTAACGCTCAAGACTTGTCGCCCTTGACGCAGAAAAACGCCATGCCCTCTTTAGCCTGTCCAACAGCAGCTTCAAGCTTGCGATCGTCCTCCGCCATCCACCTTTCTTCCGAAGGCACACTATCCGTTCCGCCAAGAGTCTTCACAAGCCTTTCCCATTTCTGGCGTCTTTGTCCTAGAGCAAGCATAGGTAAAGGGTCCGAGTGTCCTGTGAGCACCACAAACGCTGTGTTTGGCGGTAACGACGAGTGAAGAGCGGTTAAGCGCTCGTTGAATCGCTCCAATGCTGGTTCCAAAGCTGATGGGTCAACATTCGAGTTCTCATCCGTTCCTCGCGAGTTCCCTGATGATGCGGCATCGGTATCAGCTCTTATGCCACGTTCTCTACAATAAGCGCAACTCACACCCTTGCACAGAGGCCAGCTCCATCATCCGGCCAAAGACCAGATTGTGCGTCGCGACATTCTCGCTCATGGCCGCGACCACCTCGTCATCTGTGGTACACTTCACAGCAGTAGTCGCTTTTGCCCCATACATTGATCTCGGATTACCGTAGTCGCAATAAGCCGAAGTCTTGCCTGGTCTAGTCTTATCAGACATAAATCGATTCAACCGTTCGAAGATGGGTTCCATGTTGTCCATCATGCTACCGAAATCGGGGCCTGGAGCGTGTATCTCAGCGTCAGCCGAGAAGTTTCGAAGTATAACGCAAGTAGCCGCACTCACCATGTACGAGCTTGAGCTTGAGCAGATCCACACAAGTCCTCGCGTCCTCTTCCGAATCGTGCCCCTGCTCGCTACCTTGGATCTCCCTATGCAGCCATTTCTGCGCCAACCACTTCAATCCAGGCTTATATGGCGGTCCTCTGGGATGCTTGTAGATCACCGCAGTGTCAATACACAGCGGATGCCGTATTCTCAGAGAGTTCAAATCGCATTCGAGCGAATGACCGAGTAGTATGGTGTGAGGGGTGATGAGAGCGTTGGGGCCAGATACGAGGGCGGATTGAACAGAGGCGAGAGTATGCGTCGCATGAGATAACCGCTCAGCGGTGATTCCCGACCATCTTGGGCATGTCAGCTCGGCAAATATGACACAAGAATCCTCACTCACTGCGTCCGGTAGTCTATGACGGCTTTGGGAGGTTGGACCAGCTCGTCATACAGGTTCTTACCCGTCTCATAGTCGATTACCGACACCCTGGCTAGCTCCTGGCCGTCTTCTGAGACGACCTATTAGGCGGTCAGCGACGCTGATCCAAGAGCAATATGTACTTACCATCTCGCAATCCATCGCCAGAACAGGATACTTCCCGTCCGTCGGAGGACCACTAGCTTGAGCCGTCTCAACCCATGGATCGTTCCTCCTATTCCCCTTGCCACTCCTGGAAGGACCAGCACCGTTCGACGAGCTGACACCGACATCAACGTGGACGTCAGGATCGGCTGAGCCGGCTAGTGCAGCTGCCATGCCTGGAGGCAAGGTAGCGGTGTCCAAGCCTGGGATGACGATGGTATCGGATGGGGAGAGATAAGTGGGGAGGTTGTAGTCGTTGTCGAGCATTTGATGGGAGGTGAGGAGGTGGAGGAATGGTGGTGCATCATCGGACCGCGCGAGCTCTGCCAATGAAGGATATATCAGCGAGCACCTAAGAGAGCTAGTTCGATTACGATAGTGCGAAGGATCAAGAACGCAGCTCACCAGCTCGCTGCCTGCTCTCCGCCTCTCTCTTCTTCTTGATAGGCTCAGGCAGAGGGCTCATCAGAAGCGTGTTCAGCACAGAATGCATCTTCCGCTGATCTCCCGGTGCGCGAGTCGGACAGGCATACGTGAATAATCGGGGTACGATGGGCACTCGAGCGGGTGGTTGTGGGTCTGCACCTGGTACGGACTGTGTGGGCGGTATTGTGGAAAAGGGCATTGTTGCTGCCATGGGGATTGGAGGGAGGCCTAGATGTTCTGGTAGGAGACCGGGTACGAAAAGGAGGACGGTATGCGAGATGAAGCCCTTGTTCTAGATGTCAAAGCTCTCGTCAGCAAAGAGTGTCCTGTGTCATGGCTAGTGAAGACATATGAGTGGGAACTGACGTCAACTTGGACCCATTGTGGCTTGTTCGCGTCGGCGACTATGTACAGCACGAGGTCCCGTATGTGCTGCCACGCAAAGGAGACGATGGTGTCAGCTACAAGCGCACAGCGAAGATATAGAGGCGCGGAGAAGCTCACGGCGATCCCGATCTTCTTGCCAGAACGAAAGTCCTGGGTGTTGTACTGGAACTGCGGTCGGTGTCGGTCCACTTTGCGCTGCTTCCGCTTCTCGTCCCGCGTGGGCACTTTGGTGAAGCCATCGTCGTCGACTTTGGGCGTTGGAGGCGACTTGCGCTTGCTCAATGGCGACGGCGGTGTCGGCGGCGAAGACATTGCTGCGGCGCCTGTACTCTGGACAAGATATATTCTGCTCAGACGCAAGAAGTGAGCTGCGGACGAGGAGAAGGGTACTTCTAGTCACTAGAGGGTATGGTGTATGTGCTGTCTGTGTACCCAAAAAAAGTTGGACACGCCGGTCCAACGTTGCTGCAACGCTCATCTACGATCGAGCAAAACAATAAATAATGACGTGGTCATCTAGCTTTACTAGATATCTCTTATCAGATCCCATTGTTGTCACGGTATCACATTGCCGGTGGAGGGAGGTCCAGCGTGGATTGACCATCAACACGTCCAGGTAGATGAGCAAGCATACGAGTACTCGAGTACTTATGCCATTCGTGACGAAAGATCGTCAAGCAAGCTCGATCGTCTAGCACCCTCGCAAGATGGCTTCGGGCAAAGGTGAGTTTCTCCTCTCAGCTTCCATACATTGGTGATCTGTGCAGCTGACAGCAGCATTCCCCTACAGTCGAATGTCCAATATGCAGCTTAACGGTCAACGAATCCGACATCAACCTTCATTTGGACTTGCAATGCCGTGGCGCCGCAAGCTCAGTCGCAGGCCCATCAAGTGCTCCCATTCCAAAAACATCTTCTGCGGCTAGTAGCTCTTCGCAAGGCGGGCATTGGAGCTCTCAGGGCAGGTCCAATTCGCCCGGGCCTGCGTCTGGGCCGACGACCGAGAGGGATGCAGAGGTGACCCCGTCCAGTAAGCCGAGGATGGGAGCTCGGCGGTCCTCAAAAGGGACTCCCGTCGCTCCTATCTTCGCTGCCTCTACGCCTTTGTCAGTACCTTCACCAACCAGTTTAGCTTCTGGGTCCGGAACTGGGTCTAGTTCGAAGAGAAAAGCAAGTGTTGGGGCACGGGAAGAGGTCGACGAGCCACTACTTGGACTGGGGCCGAGTGGAAGCGCGAAAGGAACAGAGAAGAAAGCTCGTCACAACCCTCTAACAGCAAACCAGCCGTGAGCTTTCATGTTGCTCGCAGTAATCCCTTGCGCAATCGCTGATATAGTAATTGCACAGATTAGCAGAACGGTCGCGTCCGGCAACACTAGCCAACTATATCGGCCAGGAAGATCTGGTCGGTACAGGAAGCTTACTGCGGGCGCGAATCGAAGCAGGCGAGGGCATCGGGAGCGCTATACTTTGGGGTCCACCGGGAAGTGGCAAGACCACACTGGCGAGGCTGATCGCCAAGACTGCCAATGCCGATTTCAGAGAGCTTTCAGCGACTAGGTGAGTGTTCCTTCGCCTTCGCAAAGAGATCCAATGATTAGTGATTGGTCGCTGATTTCTGACGTGCTGTGGTACAGCTCCGGAACCGCAGATGTGAGGCAGGTGTTCGAGCAGGCGAAGAACAGTCTCAAGCTTACTGGGAGGTGGGTTGTGTATTGGCACTCGCTGTTATGCGGATATACCTGATAATGTGCAGACGGACAATCCTCATGGTGGACGAGATACATCGGTAAGTCCGCGGGTTTCATTCTTCTTGAGCTGTGCTGATTCTACGTCTTACACACAGCTTCAACAAAGCGCAACAGGATCTTTTCTTACCCTACGTCGAAAATGGCTGGGTACAGCTGATCGGCGCTACAACCGAGAACCCTTCGTTCAAGGTGAATGGCGCGCTATTGAGTCGATGTCAGTGAGTACGGCTGAGTGTTCTCGTCGACACATGGGAGACATGTAGCTCAGAAAGTATGGCTTGGTCTGTGCATCAAGGGTATTCACATTATCCCCGCACACGCCCGAATCGCTAGAGAAGATCTTATCGAATGCCCTCACCTCGCTTCCCCTGCCTTTACCTCATCTTCCAAAGGACTTACTGCCCTTTCTCGCCGACGTGGCTGATGGGGATGCAAGACAAGCTCTGAACGGCCTCGAGTTAGCTCTGAAAGTGTGCGAAACGCCAATATATCGACAGAGCACGATCGAGAAAGCGATATCGACAAATGGCAACGGCAGTGGCAACGGCGACAGTAGCGGTAACGGTACTGCTATTGCCCCCGACGGAGAAGATGGCGAGCGGCAGAAGCGCGACGACGAGCTCATGGACGCTGTTCGGCGCGGATTGCGGAAAGGCTACGATCGAAGTGGGGAAGAACGGTATGATATGATTAGCGCATTGCACAAATCGCTCAGAGGGTCAGATGGGAGCGCGGCAATGTACTGGCTGGCCAGGTATGTGCGCAAGTGCCTCCTGGCTCCTCCTCTTCGGTTTCAATCCAGCGTCGCCCTACCTGTTCACTCGCTCTTTGCCCAGAAAGACGCGAGTCGGTTAGGGAAGACATGGTGGTTCCGCTGACCCGCTGACGTGCCGTTGCTCCCGCTAGGATGATCACGGGTGGCGAAGACGCACTGTACATCGCTCGCAGATTGGTGGTGATGGCAAGTGAAGATGTTGGGCTCGCGGATCCCCACGCGCTGCCTCTGGTGAGTGCCTGTTGACTGTTCTGGACACGGTCGCCAGAATCGAATTCTGGCCCGAATTCTTTCGCCGCGTACTAACACGCTGCCCAGGCTATGGCGACATATCAGGCGTGCCAGGTCATAGGGCTACCCGAGTGCCGGATCAATCTTGCTGTGAGCATCGTCTCTCGCCGTGTCTTACGCGCGAGGTCAAGATCGTCTCAAACAATGCTGACTTCCCTGGGATCGACAACAGCACTGCGTCGCCTACCTCGCCGAGGCGCCAAAATCCACGAGATCCTATACCGCGTACAAGCGAGTGCGTATTGCGTCGATTCCTGCGCGATATCCAATGCCGCTACACACGAGTCATTCTGTAGCTGACAACACCGTTCGTCTGTCCTGCTTCACAGGCAGAAACACTGGCTACGACCCCACCGCTACCTGGCGTTCCGCTCCAAATCCGGAATGCGCCTACGCAACTCATGAAGAAGCTCGGGTACGGTAAACGGTATTCGTACAATCCGGACTACGCGCATCCGGTATACAATGTGAGTGATTTGATTTTAGTCAGTCAGACTCCCGTCTGGTCCACGAGCGGTACGGACCCGAGGCGCATCTCCATTGGCGTAGCGGTACATCCCCCCGACCTTGTTAGCTGTGTGTTAGAGGAAGGCTGCTCTGAGGGTCTCAATCATAATTTGACATGTTTGATATGTTGTGGCATCAGCAAACAGATCGCTAACAGATCACTGTCGAACTTAGGAATACCTCCCGCACACTCTCGCCGCGCACTCGTCCCTCTCTCAAGAGGAAGATCAGCATATACTGAAAACGCCGCGGGGCGAGACCAGGGGGAAAACATGGGACGAAGATCGGTTAGCGGAGTGGGAATGGGTTGTGAACGGGGATCGGCCGTGGGATGGGCGGGCGCGCGAGCAGCAGTCTGTGCCCGGAATCAGCGACGCAGGCGATGGCGATGGCGATGGCGCTGGCGCTGGCGCGAGGGAGAGAGGTGGTGATGTAGGAAAGGACGAAGAGGAGTGAGGGGAGTGAGGGGACCTCGAGTTGCGCTTAAGCCGGTGACGATCCAGGAAGCAAGCTACGAGGCGGGTTGGCTGTTGTATAATCGCATATGGCAGGGACTCGTACTATGAGATCACAGCAGGGAGGACCCGAAATCCAGTCGCATAGTTCCCCGGCAACGCTCGATCGCTTTACTATGGCATGAGGCCTCGCGCTAACACTATAATGAGCAGTGTATGCGGGCCCCCAACTTGCTCGATAGCTCTGCTTCCAGCCTGGCCTGCGAGTCTTAGTGAGAACGAGGGACTCTCTTCATGCAGAGATCGCGGCACTGAAGCACTTTCCGCTCGCACGAGGGGACGAGGTTGAGGGTGACTGTCCTGCACCACGTATCACGCCAGTGATGACTTCGATGCTGATGCTGATGCTGATGTGCGGTACTCAATACAGATTCCGATGCACCAATGCATAAGTCACTGAACTGAAGCGAGTTCGTAAACTATGTCTTGAAAAGCTGGGCGTAGTGGGGAACTGGGACATTGGGGGATATGTACATAGTGCGATATAGTAGCCATGATGAGAGAGGGAGGGGAATGATCATGCATTTTTAAACACCGTTGTGAGTCATAAACGTCCCAGAGACAGTTGAACGAGCAGAGAGATTGATTCCGCGACGAATCCACGAAGTGACGATCACGAGGCAGGGCCCACTATTGCTCATCCTACGCGGGCAAATCGTCAGCTTGCCTGACTACCTAACTACCAACACCATCTCCCCCAGACTCACCAGTCAGGATCCTCTCGATGAGCCTATTAATCTCGTCCTTCCTGGTCGACAGGGCAACACCATACTCCTCCTCCAATTGCTTCCTGACGCCTTTCTTCGTGAGCGTATCGAGGTCGGCCCCAGCACAGATCCTGCTTATGGACGCTTCGAGCTGCGCGTCCGTGATGCCTTCTGCGCCCAGTGATATCCCCATCCCGTCTTCTAGCGGCGGAAGGACGTCGCCGAGGAAGTTGGACGCTGGCCGCGATAGCGATAGAGGCGACGATGTGTGTCGCGCTTGCCCTTGCGCCGAGGCTTGGGCTTGAGGCGGAGGAGGAACGTAGCTCGAGTACGAGGAGACGCGGTGTTCCACATCCATCCCCATATTGCCCAAATTGGGCTGAGGCGTCATCCCATTCATGGGGATCGGGCCGCCAGTGAGCGAGTATGAGGACGCGCGAGGATCTGAAGGCGGCTGGACATAGAAGGATCCGGCATACAATGACCGATTGTCCGCTTGTTGAGGATACCCACCACCACCGTATATCGACCCTCCACCGCCAAGGGGAAGATGATTCACGGAGCCTATAGGACTACCCATAAGATCGCTGACGCCATGGTGATCATACGGTAGTTGCGGTACGCCGCCGAAGAAGATAGATCCTCCGCGAGATTGCGCTCCAAGGTCATTATACGAGCCAGCAGGCGATATACCCCTTGATTGGATTTGAGATTGAGGTCGATCATACCCGTCATACCCATACGCAGACGGAGGACGGGAATCGTACTCGCCCTTGATTGGAGGTAGATACGCTCCAGAGTGCGCAGATTCTGCATCCCACAGCTCGTTCCTGGCACTTACGTTAGAAGCTAGGCTTCATTGCGGACACAACCACTCACTCATAGTCGTTCCAGCTCTTGAGAGGGATAGAACGGGGATCGAACTTGCCCTCATCCTGAATAAGCAAGATGAGCGACACTCGTTGCTTCTGCGAGTCACACTCACGTGGATGACAATCTTCTTGCCCTTCTCGCCGACGACTGCATTCGATGTCCGTCATTTAGACAAGTCCCTCACAGCTATTGACGCAGTAACTCACCTAATCTGGTCGAACCCCAACTGAAATCGTCCATTTTCCAGAACGAATACAGCGGCAGGAAGAACGAGAAGACGGGTATCGCAAGGATGTAGACTGAGAATCCGATTGACCATCATGAGTGACCGCTCCAAGTATGCTTCTAGATCACTCACAGAACATCCAAGCCACCATATCCCATCGCAAGCGGAAGATGAAGATCAGCGCCTGAAGACCGTATATGGCCGCCAGCATGATAATGCTGAACGTCGGTATGGTCTTGTGGTCATGTACGACGAGATAGATCAAATAGCCGATCTGCATTTATCATGCTGGTCAGCTATTGCCTATGGGAAATGGTCATGAAAGAAGAGGGATACTCACGTAGCCTACTGTGACGGGAGCAATGATTGTCGATACCAAGTCGATGAGTACCACGAACCGCATTGAGAAGCAGCAGAAACCGCATAGTTGATCGAGGAAAACCAATTCCGCGAGATTATGCACGGTGGAGTTGATCCATCGTCGCCTTTGACTGAGCAGGACTTTGGCCGAGTCTGGCGCGACCGTTTGGGCATGAGCGTCTCGTACAAACTTGGTTTTGTAATCTTGGAAATGCTTCAGAACCAATGTTGTGAGATATCGGTCCTCTCCGAGATGAAGCAGGTTCTTGAGATGGAGAGTGTCCACGCGGTTCTCGGAGTAGTCCTGGATGATCCCGTTGGAGATGAAGAGGGGTTTGTGCGTGTCGGGCGAGCGGAGGCGATACATCGAGAAACAGCCGGGTAGACAGGTGATAGAGCCGAACAAGCTCTCGAACGCTTTGGCTAGGTGATGTGAGATGAAGTATTCGTACACCTGGGACGCCTTTAGCTTAGGCAATCGATATGAGAGGAGATGTTGCTCACCTGGGACATAGTAACTATTGACTGCTTGGCATTGGCGATGGACGTCTCCCCGCAGACACCAATGACTTTCTTGTCGTGCATCATCCTATGGACACATCAGCATCCGTATACAAGCACATAAAACGTCACGCACGCTGAGACGAGCCGGTTCAAGGACAGCTCCTCTACAGTGGTATCTGCGTCGACCATGAAGATGTACTCGTAAAAGCTGGGATTCACACCGATGACATTCTTGATCTGGTGGTACATCTCCAGTTCGAGCGGATTCATCGGCGCATTGAAGTGGACCTGTGAGTTCATGAGCCAATGGTTCTATGTGTCTGGGCCCATGCGCCACTCACCTTGTTCAAGAAGTGCATGACGATCATTTGAGAGTCGCGTTTCCCTCTGTTACCGGGCTTAGGCCGTTCCGTTGGTTTGCCGACCTTGACCACTACGAGGTACGGCACGACATGGCCGGCACACTCGTACAGTCCAGCATAGATCTTACCCATGTTGTGCTGTTTCGCGCCTTCGCCCAGGGACTGAAAGCTGAGAGGCTCTGGATCCGTATTAGGATCAACTCCTAGAATGTCTAGTACGATAGCTGGAGTTGGTTTGTCGTTGCCGTACCCCTTGATATTGCCATCGCAGACGATGAGGAGCAGTTTGCGCTTATCGTCGTACTTCAGACGGACGAGCGAGTCGATAGTGCGTCTCAACGAATCGTCACCTTCGGTATAGCATGGCACCTGGCAAACGACGAACTTGTCATGGTTCTCGGGTGCGCGAGCGGATCCAAAGTGCAAGGCCGCGAGGAATTTGAAACCGATGATGGCAACCATGATGCAACTGAGGGCGAGCAGGATATACGTGGAGAACTGACATTGAACCGAGTCGCGTGTGTCGACTCTGCCAATGATAAACAGATTGCGAAGACACGTCTTTTGTCTGTCAACGACGTCTGACCCGATCGTGGTTGATAAGCCATCTAGGAGAGCGGTGATATCTTTTCCGGCATTGTACGTGAAGAGCGAGACCAAATCGTCCGACATGAATTGTCGATCCGTTTGGTTCTGTGAGGAAATATTGACGCCTGTAGGCGTTTTGATACCACCGCCGTTTTGCTGGATGTATGTGGTCATTTCGTAGACAAGATCATCGTATATGGCCACTGCGCGACCGGAGGTTGCCATACTCTTGATGTCCTTCCTGGTATATCCCATAAAGCCCACTCGAAAGCGATACCGCATCATGATCATCATCTCCGCGTACCAGTCCGGTCGAGAGTCGTTGGTGGAAGCGCGAAAGTCATGATATTGGGAGAATTGGTCGGTCGTGTTTGTGGTATCCAGAGTGACATACTCGCTGACGGTACCGGTTGTCCCGCCACACAGCGCGGACACCTGCACGGGGAACAGGTCAGATGCATCTAAACCGCCGTATGTCATGATAGACTTGGTAGGCACAACTGAGACCGCGGTAAGATGCGTAGGCGCAAACGATGTGATGTCGAAGACTTCACCTCGTATAGCAGCATAGGTGTTGGCGGGATCGTTCGAATAGCTATGGCTGGCAAGCTCGCTCGAGCTGAACACATGCTGAGTTGGACAGATGAGATTACCCAGGATGGCGATGACAAAGACGGTGCAGCCGCAGATGAACCAGATGATAAGATTGATAGTAAGTTTCTCTCTCCATGCTTGACGAATGTCCTGCCTCTTCATCCCTCCTAATTTCGACAGCATGAAGCCCGGTATCCAGAAAGTGAGGACGCTACACAGCCAGACCCAGCGCCGTCTGCCAATGGACTCCTTGTACTCTTCCGTCGTTTCCCCGTCATGTGGTTCGGCATCGAGCGGATCCTTTTCCCCCTTACTGTCCAGATCGCGGAACATGTTGCGAGACGGTGCGTACGCTTCGGTACCGACGTTCGATGCCGTGTCGCCGAATTGGCTAGTAACCTGACTGGGAGCAAAGCTGCGTGGATCTTCCAAACCGTCAAGGGAGTCCTGTCGCAAGGGCTGAGCGTAGTCGACTAGTGGCAGAGCAGCTGTTGAGTCATTCTGGTGAAAAGGGTCCTTGTACCCTAATGCGGGAGACTGCAGCGGGGAGACATCTCGGTGATATGGAGAGAACGGGTCGATCTTGTGGTCCTTCTCGTCCAGATATTCGACGTCTCCCTCTCGACGATGTCGTTGCTCATCCTTCTCCTCTGCTCGTAAGCGGTCTTCGAACCGATGGAAGACCGCATGAGATAGAAAGACCTAAACAGAAAAGGTCAGTGGGCTTCGCGTCACGGAAGAGAAATTATTCACTCTGCTGTTTCCGATTGCCATCTGAGCGTCGCTCAATTTGAGTACCCTCTTGAGATCTTGTAGGCGGTCGATATGCGAAGGTCCTTCAAGTATACCTCGCACGGCAAACTCCTCTGCATATCGCTCACACGCCTCACTATGGCTCATCCTGACTTCGTACCAGTTCTGCATTCGCTGCGCCAGCTCCGTGAGGCCGATGCCTCTGATCTGCCCCTTGAGACTCCGAATCTCTACTTGCGCGGCCAGTTGGCTATCGTTTGGGCGAAGGCAGAGAATGAACCACGGTTGCGCTTGGTCGAAAGTCTTGAGAAGTGTGTCGATTGCGGCTTGGTGCTGACCCGCGACGCATTGCAATTCATTGACAGGCGAAGTTGACTCATTGTTGCCACCACCGACCTCGTCATCCTCACGATCACCTTCCTCAGCAACAGCCAGAAGGTTTCGTCCTTTCTTGCGCCTGGTCGAGGGAGCTCTTATCGGTCGTACCGGCTGTTGAACCGCCACGATGGTCGAATCGTTTCTCGGATGCGCTTGCGTAGTGATACTCTTCGAGGAGAATAAGCTTTTGATGAAGGGGTTGTTGGATCCCTCATGCTCGTGAGCGGGGTGTGAGCCAGTATCGCCCCCCCGAAGAAGTCGGAGGATGTCGGCGCTTGTCTCATTGGCATTGCGTTCGAGGAAGTTCTCCGCTGAATATGTGATAGCCCCATCGTAATGGTTGATGGTGAAGGAGGAGCTCGCATTGCGATTGGTGTTGGCAAGAGTGAAGGATGCATGGTCGTTGAACCGCTTGCCAATAGCTTCTAGGAAATTGGCCTCGCTTCGTTTCCTCTTCGCTTGATCGTTCATGATGTGTATGAGGCCGCCTCGCGGATCCGAGAGCATCTTCAGGCACTCGGAATTGTCAAAGTAAGGTAAACGAGTGACTGTCAAATTCTCCTTGCCTGCTTCTTCCAGCGATACTTCGTGTACGCGATGCAGAATCCAGTTGTGAACGCGCTCGTTGGCGAAATTGAAACAGAACTGGTCGACCGAATTTGACCAGGCTACCAGACCAGAATTGTTCTGCGTACCCGGAAGATCGAGAAGGGCGACGAAGGAGCCGAAAGAGTCTTTGCACAGTTTCTGGTTGATATGCTCATTGAGCCAGGAGAAGAGGAGAGAGTATAGCGTTCGCGCGAGCTCGTCACGGACCTGCTCGGCATGCTCGGGGTCGAGGAAGGTGGTACAAACCTCTTTGCGCATCATAATAGTCCTGAACGAGAAGAGTTCGGCAAAGTTCTCCGTGGTCACGCCGAGGAACTCGGCCACAGTTGCAAGCACATCGAAGTTGCTGACGACTGCGCCTTCATGCTGATCTCCACCGGCGTTGAATTGCAGATTGCCGATGTGAAGAATTGCCGCCAGAAGTTGGCAGACCTGGGCAACCAAACGGTTTGATAAGCCGACCATTCTGAAAGCCTGCTTGAGCTGCTCAAAATGTTGCCTATCATCCATTCCCGTCCGTCGGACTCGACATTGAAGGTAGCGGTAGTGTGAGACATCGGCAAGCTTCAGGAATGACTTTTCCTCTCCCTGGATCCCATTGACGAGGTAGTAGAAGACGTGAAAGTTTCGCTCGCCACTGGCTGGTGTTTGACACACTCGCGACCGCTCAAAGTAGTACTCGATGGTCTTCAATCCCTCAAGTCGACCGCGATCGCTGAACTGTAGCTCGGTGTAGTTGCCGAAGCGCGACGCGTTATCGTTACTGAGAGTATGTGCGTTGCCAAAGCTTTCCAAGATGTGCTGTGATGGGGATCAGTGAGTGGACTTGTCAAAAACGTTCGCATGAAGCCCACTTCAGCATTGGCAACTTGACTGCCGACCTTAGCCCCTCTCTTTCCCGGAGCAGCAACGCTGACCTCCGCAATGGCTTTGATGGCGAGCCTCCTCACTTCTGTCTTCCCGGCACCTCCACCTCCGCTGGGACTAGTCAGCTGGCATAGGCGAGACGAATTGGGCTGGACTCACCCAACGACCACGATCTGATCCTGCCGGGTCCGCCTCATGTTATAGTACGCTGCCAAGGCCAACTTGAACACATGCGGTCCCAAACAACCCTTCTTCTCTAAACCTCCTTCTCCACGCGTCGTAGCATCGTCAACTTGTGACTGGTAGTACTCCGCCACGTATTTTTGGAGGGATGCATCGCCGTTGGTTGGAAGATAGGCATAGGGATTGACCGAGATGAGCGCTGATGCGGAGAGGGAAGTGTAAGACTGAGCGGCGAGATATCGCTCGCGTAGTGTTGCGATGACGGTATCCTCGGCTATGGTCGGGAGCGCGCTACAAGGGTCTTGTTCAGTGAGGCATTGGTAGTGAGGTTGGTAGCCATCGACAAGCAAGACTTACCATAAATCCCCGATTCCTTCAAAGCGAGACGTGCCTCGGGGTTGGGACGGGCCCGAGTTGTCCGAACTGGAAAACGTCATTGTGTCGTGCGTTTGTAGGACTCAACCAATGTGCGCTCGAGAGGAAGTGCTCAAGTCAAGTCGTGAGATCGGCCAATGATCAAGTATGACAGGAATGACAAGATGGGAAGTCAAAGTCAAAACGCGCTTGGCATGGAGCCAGATGATAGGGTTCACGCGGATTCAAAGGATGATCACAGGGGAGGAAACGTAGGGCGGGGCTGTGCGAGGCTTGTGCGCAAAGCGGAAGGGATATGAGCCGATCACACACACACACACACAGTGAGGAAACACCGCCTCTGTCGGCGTTGATATTGCGGAGACCACTCGAGGAGATGAGTAGTGGTGCCACGCTCTCTGAGAGACGGACATGAGGTTGGAATGTGCATGCATGTTGAGCTATTGTGCTCGTTCTCTGCGCTGTGACTTTGTTAGGGCACTGATGACACTTTTGATGAGAATGGTGATGGCACACAAATACCTGTTCCATTCAGTAAGCGGACAAGATTAAATGGCATCGTTCATGTATTATGAAACGTCAAGCTCTCCCTATCACCACGTGTCATGAATCTCCCCCTGTCCACGTGTCTCAGCACGCGTTTGACGTTTATGCAACTTCTTTTGTCCTCCCCTTTTTGTTCGGTCTATCTCCGATTGAAGCCCCGAGTGAGGCAGCGGTCACTGAAGTCAGAGGCAAGTCATCGTCATCTGCGCTGTTCTGCTACACTCTGTGCATTTCTACAACAACAAACATAATTTCTTGACTCGTGCCGTGTGGTCTTGTGCTTGTAACGCCTACATACAACAATCAAAATGGTGAGTTTCCCATCGCATCCCCGTTTTGCACCGGTGCTGCGCTGACGGTACCTCTCTTTTTCGCCTGAGTAGAACAGGACGTTAGTTCGGCCCATCGCTCATATCGAACAGTGCAGCATGTGCTGACTCCCTGTCCGTGCTTCAGTGTCCTCTACGTCTCCGGCTTTGGCGGCAACCTCCGAGCAAGGGACCTCGCATATGAGTTTGAGCGCTATGGCCGGCTCATTCGCTGCGACGTTCCCGCTCTAAAGACCCCGTCTTCGTCCCGTGAGTAACGCAAAGTTCGCTTGACTCCTCTTCTTTTTTCCATCCTTATGCCTTTCATCAAGTGCGTCGAGCGGATCATGGCAATCCCGCGTGATGGCGGACGCGTTCTTACCGTAACATCGCTTTCGTCTCGATGACTTGACGCTTCAAGTCCAATCGAACTACGACCGCGTGTTGCTATCTGCCCGATGGTCAAGTTCCTCTTGCATCCCCGCAAATCGTCTAGATTTGGCGGATATCATCGTTGCGATCTTGGCGAGCAATCCTCTCGCCGCTGTCGTTTGGGGACGATTTTGGCATCGGACCTACCGCACAAAATCGAGCAAGACCGTCGCTTACACAGCATACCCGTCACCTCGACCTATATAGCGTTCGCATTCATCGAATTCCGCCGAGAGGCTGACGCTGAAGATGCATACTACGATATGTGAGTGAATGCGACTTGTTCTCGGTCATCTGGCGTCCAGTAGTGCTACTGCTGACCTCGGACAAATGTAGGCACGGTCGCTCGATAGACGGGCGCAGGATCACTGTCCAGTGGGCGAAGCGCCCTCCTAGCAACGCCTGGAGACACGATGGGTGAGTGATCGACCATGCGGTGCAAGCGTGCCCGTCGTCGTGTCGGCTTGATCAGTGGATGCTGACACCGTGTCGGCTCATCAGTTTCGGCAATGACCGCCGCGATGCTCCCCGAGAGAGGGATGATCGCGACCGTCGTCGCTCACCACCTCCACGACGCAGATCGCCGTCTCCTCGTCGGGACGATAGAGAAAGGGACAGAGACCAACCGAGGCGTCGGTCCATCTCACCCCGCCGAGAAAATCGTGAGGGAAAAAGGCAGGACAGAGAGAATGGATCTCCTGCTAAAGAGAGGGAGGAAAACGAGGCTGACGAGCGAGACGCGGCTGACGATGAGCTCGACGAGCAGAGGGAACGACGCGATGACTAAATGCCCTGTGAAAAATGCTTATGCAACAAAATGGGCCTAGTCGATTTTATGGCTGTCATCGTCACCATATACATCAACCTCAAATACATAGCCCTGCTCGCTACACGACTGCCTTTTCCACTAGAACAGCGACGGCCTCGCGCGCAGCCTTTGTTGCGTGGAAGTTGCTGCTCGATCCCGCTACCACACTGTCTCCTACTTCCATATCGTCTGTGTGACTGGCAAGATTTCCGGCACTATGAGTTGTGGGAACGACTTTGGAACCCAGTTGCAGAGCTCGGTCCTCATATTGCGGCTGGCTACGAGATGAGTCGTTAGGTTGGCTCGTTCGTGATTTGATTTACAACAGCTCACCGATGACGAGTAGCGCGGTAAGACCAGCGCTTCTGCCACGAAACAATCCTTTGTCCCAACGCGAGATATTCTGTTATTGCTTCTTCGCCAAATCCGAAAAAGATGAAAAAGAGGATCGAATACACGATTGGAGAGTATGTGTTTGCGACTTCGCCGTAGTATGAGCCCGATGGGTACAATTCTTCAGGATATTGAGCCACTTGTGAATAATTGACGTGTACCTGACTCCAACTTTGGTAAGATTGGAGAGGTATCCAATCCGATAGCGAATATACGAGGTCATAGATGATAAACACTAGGAGCAGTGTGCTATCCATAGCGGCCAAGGCGATCAACCGCAGGTACCGACTGACCGATAAGCCTGAGTCTGATGATGCAAGGATTGAGCGGAACTGCAGACGTCGAACAAGGAACCAGCGTATAGCGAGCACTTTCATGATTATCAGCCAGCCTCTGGGTGCTTTAGTTGTGACTTACTAGCAAAGATCAGGGAAGTGACAGAAAGGATCATAGGCGCAACAAAGCGGATGAGTACTCCTGGAATGGACATATATATCGGCACTTGGCATCCAATGTTCTCCAATATGTCGTAACGGTGGCCTTGCACGATATAACTCAGTGTAGCGAGGACAATAGGAATGACGATACACAGAAGGAGCTCTTCAATCATGCGGCGTCTTCGTTCTCTGCTGGACACCACTGATCGACGCGTCGATGCTACGGACTCTAGGCGGCGCATTTGAGATAGCGAACATGCCGGTATGGCGAACGTGATGAGCAGAATGATACGACTACCTGTAACAGACATTAGAGGTTGCGATCGAACAACTATAGCACTCACTGATGTCGCACCAGATGGGAGCGTTGTCGCGATAGTTGTCCGCCCAGATGAATGTGTTGACTAGATTTGTAAGATTTGCCAAGCTCAGCCACATGATGATAGACAATGTAGCGACGTTGCGCGCTCGCAAGTGCCAGGGAGCTGGCAGAGTGACCAGTACTAGTGCAAAAAAACTCCAAATAGGATAGTCTGGGTGGCGCATGTTGGCGAGGGGAGTTCACGTGTAGGAGAAGAGATTCTGGCAACATTTAGCTGGCTTTTATGTGTACGTGTTGTACTTTGATACCCTATCATGTAGAACAAAAGAAATAATCATGATGCGAGAGGACAATGACGCCTGAAGTATCTAAGAGCACGTGCTAGTCGTACTCAGGCACTTCATTGTCTGTGTTGACGAGGTTGTTACCTATGAGACGCTGACGGAAGCATGCAAGGTGATACATGGCTGCTTCCGTCTCGAGTCTCGGCCTGCCCATATGAGTGCTAGGCTCCAGAACAACGAGGATGAAGAGGAAGAAGAGAGAGAGAGAGAGGTGATGTCCACTGATGGGGACATAGATGTACAATCAACCTCGGGTTGCCGACAATAGATCGTGCCTTGCACGTTTCTCATTGTTCTTGCAACATACGTAATCTTTCCCGCCGCCGTCGTGGTTTCAACAGCTACTTGTTTCAGGCGGGCATCCCTGTGACTATTGTTTCGTGTTCTTCTTTTGCTTTTCTCTCGCTCTTGCAATAGTCCTACTGTACCGCTGCTCATCTTCAATCTTACCACAGAAGAGACCGTATTTCATAATGAATCCGCCGCCAGCGCCAGACGGCCAACTCACATTCGAGCCGCCGAGAAATCAATACACCCCTGCCAGGCAAGTCTTCAATGTCGTGTCCCAGACTGACCAGCAAAACAGTCCCGCCTTGCACGAAGACCTTTGTCCTCTCCCTGTACCCATCGACTGCGCTCCACGTCCGCTGAGTGTTTTAGAAGCTGCACGAGTGGCGACTCTAAGCCAGCTGCAATTTGTACGTGTTGCAATGAAGAGGACCCGCAATCACTGACATTGGAGATTCAGTTCCTTGCCACAGCCCCGACACAGTGGACCCATCCGGAGAGTGCAGTAAGTCATGATTGAGCCCGAGATCAAGGACTGACGATGTTCTAGTCCAGCATCAACAAATTTTCCTTGCCGAATGGCGAGACCGTTTCTTGCGTTCTCTGGAACGGCCTGTATCATATTACCGGAACTGATATCGGTGAGTTCTGTGGTACAATGGCGGACGGAAACATGACTGTGTGCAGTTCGGGCGCTGGCTTTCCGCTTCGAAGCTTTCGGTCGACCCGTGCTCGTATCAAAGAAATGGGAGGAAGGCGTGTTCTCCGATCTGCGCAATTTGAAACCCGGGGTGGATGCTTGTCTCGAGGAACCGAAGTAAGTTCCCTCCGCGTCCCGCGTGTTCATCTCTGAAAGTAACGAACGCGACGACTTAGGTCGCTTCTGTTGGATTTCCTCTTTCGTAATGGTTGCATCAGGACTCAGAAGAAGGTGAGTCAAGCTATGCCTGTTGTCCAGCCCAACTGATTCATGCCAATCAGCAAAAAGTGGGTGATCGTTACAAGCTCGAAAATCAAACGCTTCAACTTCGCGTTCTAGGTATTCTACTGGTAAGCCACGCCAGTTCTTCACCTGGATAATAAGATCATAGCTCATCTATGTCATCAATCAGGTTCTCAGTACCTCACGATCGCCTGTTTCTGGATGCTTTAGAGAGAGATTTGAAGCGAGAAAAGGCTGGAATGGAAGCGACTACAAGCGTCATAGGTGAACCCGCACGAAGTTTTCGGTATGTCGCTGAATGGACTTCCTGCGAATGAGACTGTCGTTGATGTCAGGCAGGTACGATCCTCGGCGCACCCTCTTCGAGCAATTCGCTGGCCAGAATCATGGGCTGGGGCCGATCAGTATTGTGACTTGTCTCATCTCGTTGTCACTGAACAAACTAATGTCTCCGTTATCAGCTACCCTCAACAATGACAGCCACTTCCGCCTCTTCACGCACTACACCTCTAGAACAAAACGATGTACCGCCAATCCAGTCATTCCCTGCTTCATTCGCTGGTCCGTCTGGGGAACGTTCATCATTCTCCCCTGCTCCAAGAATAACACCGGTAGAGGCGGCCTCCTACTCATCGCGCAACCAGACATTGTTCTTGGGCAGTCACGCTTACAAACAAGGCCGGTCCCGCTCCCGCAGACAGCCATCTGCCAAGCCAGCTTCAGGACTGGCGCACCGGGCCCCCCATCGTTCGTCGACTGAGCGGCCGGAAACTGTGTCCCCAGCTCGAGCGTGGACAGCGTCCCCAAGGTTGTTGCCTCTTGACCGTTGCCCTCGAGGCAAGTACAGCATACTATTCACCGATGACTATGCGCAAGGCTGACATGCTTCACACAAGACGCCCCGTTACCTGGTACCGCGTTCCAAGACCAGGCCAATCGAAGCATCCTACGTGCAACTAGTGCGCAAGGGCCAACCCGTACCTACGTCTGTCCTTACGAGACATGTCGCCGATCTTTCAAACGACTTGAACATCTCAAAAGACACGCGCGTACGCATACCAATGAACGGCCCTTCCAGTGCAACACGTGTACAAGATCGTTTGGAAGACTTGATAACCTTGCACAACATGTCAAAGTGCACGAGAAGTCGGCACCGTTGGATGCAGATGGGACAGCTGCTTCGTTGGAAAATTGTCAAGAGACTCTGAAGCTTTCCCTTTCTCGTCCACGATCCCGTACAGAAATCCCACTCGCCGAGTCCATGGGGTATGTACAAATGACATTGTGTGTGTACTGATTTCACGCCTCACTACTCAGATCCGATATACAGGTTCCTGCCGGGGCTCTACCCTACCAAATGTACATGAGTAACGCAGGCCCCCCGTTCTCGCGAGCGTTTACGGCACCTCCGGATTGGTCGATGATGACACCCTCCTCGAGCCAAACGACCTCTAACACACCACGGCCAGCAGAGGTGTCTGGTCCCCCTGTTGTACCCTTCCAGTCAGCAAGCCATCTCAGTTCACTGACTCCACTCATTACGCCTAGTCAGGCTGCGTCTGTAGCACGCCAGTCAATCGAAACCTCGGCAAACATACATGTTCATGAGCCGTATACGTTGTCGCGCAATGGTGGCTTCGTATTTTCGAGCTACCACTAGATATCGAGCGGAAACGTGATCGCGAATATACTAGTTATGAATCTGCCTTCACAGTGATCGTAGGAATTTGCCACTCCGTGCCGCTCGAGTTATAGTGTGCCCGTGTTGTGCAGCGTGCAGCGTGCAATAACTTACGTTTGGCATAGTTGCTTGTTTTCAGATCGCAGGATGACAGGCGACACTGCGAAGCTAGTTTTGAATCATATCCGAAAAGCATAGCTTCATGGGCAAAATCAAGCTCGCCTTGCAGCAGTCTCGGTCCCACCAGCCCCTTTATGCGTCTAGCGAAAGTATTTGTAGGGGCGATCATAGCTCTGAAACCTTCTCAGTGTAGAGAAATTTAACATAGCTTGCTCCTTCTCAATCCAGAGGACGGGTGAAAATTCAGATCAATGTTCAACGCTGGCGCTGCCGAGTGTCCACATTCGAGTCAGAACGAACCGTCTGTCCTGACCGATGTTCACAGGCTCCTTCTGGCAAGCTTTAAATATACTATATATATGCATAAGTTGCTAGACTACAATCCCCCTATCAGACTCGGAGATGCCTTGGTTCTACTGGCACTCGCTGTCAAATCGAGTGTGGTTAACAGCAATCTTTGAGAACGAGAAAAGCATGATGGCTTACCAGACGCTTATGCGATAACGCATAGGGGACCCGAGGTGCTACCACTGCCGGGAACCTCATTGTCACGAGGAGTCTCTTGGCTACCGGCCGCGCTGGTGGAGAGAGAGGTGAAGATAGCAGTGAAGGCGTCCATTGTAATGGGTTGTGTGCGGAGTATGGTGTTTGGTTGGGAGGGCAGATTGGTTGTGAGGCGAGATGAAAGATTGTTGTTGGAAGATAGACGAATTGATGAGCAAGAAGTGTCCATTTTATATGTGAAGGCCAGAGTTGACGACCGACACGGTCAGCATTCTCAAGCGCAAGAACAATAGACATATGACCACAGTCGGATCCGAGAACAATGGGAGAGTTGTTGCTTGCAAGACAATGAATAACGAAGCACAATCGCACAAAATACCGCCCCCTGCACTGCGCAAGTCTCAGCAACAATAGCGTTGGACTTAGTCGTTTTTCTGCTATTGTTCTCGGTCATCCTACTCTACAAGAGTCCCGAGGCCGGAAAGTCAACTCTCCGTTGTGCCGATGCAGTACAATGAGAAAGCTTCACAGGCGGACAGAGCTTGAGATATGCATACTCGAGTATCCCCTGAAAGTACAATGGAAGATCATGAAGAACCGATGACCCCCGGCAATTATAGTTTAGCCGGAAGCAATCAAGCACAACCCCAAATGTGAATCTGAAACGTCTCAAGTTTTCTATTGTAAGGAGGAAGAGAACCATATGATTGAGGTTGAGGACTGATGCACAGTCTCACGATGCATGCCATCTAGCTACAATGCGATGGTCCGACGGCTCTGCCTAGCTCGAGAGAAGACGAGGAAAGACGGTCTAGATGTCGACCGCCCTACTCCTCAGCGCCGTATCGGAAACGTCACTCACCTGTACAGTAAGATGTACGCGACTGAATCCTCGCCACCTGTAACCAATTATGGTATTCAGATGCAGTCCGAGAAAGGTTTGTAAGGGTGGCCAACTCACCTCCGTCCAACGATAGAATCTTGTCCCTGTTTGCAATTTAGCTTACAAGTATTAGACTGGCAACACGCACGCTGTGACGGTTGACACCTTATCGTCTGCAACACGGTCAGCGTATTACTGTATCGGGCTGCACTCACCATCAAATTTGAACCATTCTTCCTCGCCAGACGCGACCAGGGCACTGCTCTCCTTGCGAGTCCAGCCGATATAGTGCCCTTCGCTATCAGCTTGTTGTCTCGATGGATCATCTCACCTGAATCAGCAGAAGCACCCTTATGCGTGATCATGGCTGGATATCAGCTTGGCCGTAATTTGTTGTCACTCACCCGATAGCTCGTAGATGCCTGATGCGTTTTCATTGGCATCATCGAAACCCGCTTGCTGAACTATCTCTGCGACTGCAGCCTTCTCCTCGGCAGCTTTCTGCGAACCGACATTTTCGTTGTCCGAGGGTTTACCAAGAGTCTTCTTCGCTTGCCTCGCTCTGTCGTCCCGGTCTTTCAAGATCTGCTTGACAGTGGTGTTGACAGGTCGTATGCGGTCTCGTAATTCATCGGTCACCTGTCACATCAGCGAGTATCATCATGACATTACTTACTATGTCAGTCACGTCCAGTTGTAGGGGGAACTTGACTTTGCGCATGATTTTGGCTTTCTTTCTAACGCGATCAAAGCGGTCAGCCACGAACATCACTGACTGCAATCGCAGCGGTCTCACTGAATATCTCTACGCCAATAGAATCGAACCTGCAGCGACCACCGTCTCAGCATGGACATGATGATGGACAAGAACAAACCATATGGACAACGAGATTGGTAGGCAGTCGCGACAGACGAGATTTCCTAGACGTCAGCGAGACAAATCCACATTCACTCACTGTTCATACATCGCCATACGACCGAGGGTCGGACTTGTCTTCTCGATACGCTGGTCGAGACTCTAATTGTAAGCAGCTAATCAGCATCGGCGACTTACATCCAACAAGCCTGACAAAAGGAAGTTCGTCGAGATTGAGATATTGCACTCCAGCTTCAATACTGTGTCCTTGCTGTTCGTGGGTGGCTCATCAGGCGCGTCGACACAAGTCAAACTAAACGTCAGTCTATGTCGCTTCTCCATGCACTTACGAGCCAGTCAGTTCGACAGACATGGACTGGTCTATGGCCGATTGGAACTCTTGGGTGCCGGGTAAGCTGGTTCTCAGAGCCGAAACTATTTGCGTCCAGGCTTCGTCCGCGTCTATTCGAGGTATTAATATCTCGCATTCTCCTTTGTGAGACCTCACCCTGCTGGGAGAAATGCCCATGATTGTCCTGTTCGGCAAATTGGGGGACGAGAGCTCTCAGGTTGTTGAGAAGAACGAAAGGTGGCACAGGGGCAGACGTCTGGTTCAATCCTGTAAATAGGTTCTTGATAGATGTCGTCAAACGTGATTGAGGGGAGGACGTCGATGGCGAGAAACTGGTATTGCTCAATACTTCATCGACAAACACCCACCTACCTGTCAAGAGCCATTCGGATCTGGGGAACGACGCGTAAAGCTTGCAGCGTGGAGTTGAGATAGCATGTCTGGCCGAGGTTGACCAATCCTGGGGGACTATCGGCCTTGAAAGGAGGTCATTAGCCTATGATATGTGTGATAGCAGATACCTACAAAGTGCATTGAATCCTCGTCAAGGTCCTCCACTGAAGGTAAGCACTCCAGTCATGACAATGAACGCACGAAAGACAATTGGCTGGGAAGGAGCCGACGGCAACGGGCCGGCGCTGCCAATGACCTTGTTATTCAGCTATGCTCACGTCACATGATCATACCGTGATGGCTTGTCCCTGCACACACGACAGTCAGCTAGTGCTAAGGGTGATATAGCGCAGGGACTCACCTCTTTGAGGCCAAGGGCGGCTACATCGGCGTTATCCTGCAACGCGTCACTGAGTCTGGAGCCCGCGATCACTGTTGTCCGAAAGACCTGCCTTCAAGATTCCGCCCTTGATCATGACCTTCATCCGATCTACAGGACGCCATGAGCAATCTAGTCAGCGACATGGTGAGATAACAAGATGGTTTTACAAGCGAAAGAGGGGAATAACGGTCGCACTGACCGACAGGCACTCCGGTCACTCGATAAATGGCATTCTTGAACGCCGTGGCTGTCGTAGTGGAGGAGTCCACTGCGATGGCGTGCGTATTGCCAGCATGTTTGACGTTGACTATGTCAAAGCTTCAGTGTGGACGCCAATGTCTAATAACTTTCTTACCCGTGATGGACATGTTGGATGTGATAATCGGAGGACGTCCCGCAAAACAGCAACATTTAGTTCGATACGAGCAACAAACAAGGAGCATTGTTGTAGGGGACACATTCGAAGAGCGTTCGCTCTTTACGTAATGATCTGATCAAGTTTCAGCAGACTCAAGAGAGTGGAGTGGCTAGCGAAATAAAGAAATAATGCAGGATTACTAAAGCTAAATAACTCTGCCGCGACTCGCGGGTTTTGGTACTACAGTGAGCCTGTCGATCGTCTTCTAAACAACATTGATTGTGGTGAGACTTCACAAACTGCTGCCCCAATGCGGCGCACTCAAAGACAAGTTGTATCACCATCACAAGCGCTTTATTGCACTAAGGGGAGAATCAGCTCAGAGCAGAAAATGCGACGAAAACTACACGTACAGAGGGGGTCTCTGAAATCTGCGGGTCATAGTCAGCGCGCTCGCCTTCGCTAGCATGATACGCACATTTCTGATTGTTATGGACGAAACCAACTCTGGTGCGAAGATGGTCCAATTTCTTTTGATCCTTGAAGGAGTTCGCCTGCTTCCTCGCCCACTTCGCCTCCCCCGCATTGCGTGCCTTCATCACTTCCAGACCACGACCGAAAGCGCCATGTCCACCAGCGATGGGGACAAGCGCCAACGTAGGATCGGCTAATCGTTGGCGGACCTGAGCGAGTTTGAGTGCTGTCGTATCGCTTTCCCCACCAGAATCGGAGGGTCGAAGATGCTGCGCATAGTATACGCGTAGAGACCGATGGCCGATGGTGCGGCCAGAAGGAAGGACAAGACCAAGCCCATCGGAAGCGAGCTTTGGCAAGCGCTACACATTTGGTTACTCTTCTAATCCTGCTTTCATGCTGTGACAGACTTACCCGGGCCGTAGTACGCAAGATGCCCATCTCACGCGGCGTCTCCATCTCTCCCTCCGACACGTCTAAGTCCTCCCAAACATCATCTTCGTCACCCTCACTATCACCCTCGAACGCATAGAAGTCCGCAAGCTCTGCTCGATCTTCGTCCGTGGTGTACGCCAACTTGCAATGCGACTTGTCAAGCATGTGTTTCCTGACCGCCTCCCTGCTACCAAATTCTCTACCACCGTTGGGACAGAACAGACATAGATTGCCGGTGGCCACCTTCTCTCCCAGATAGGACAATAATCCGGGTAGGTCGACAAGTATGTCGCGGTCCGGTATGAAAAAGCTGTGCATTCTGCTCATATGCGCAACATTATCGTCGATGTCTTTCGAGTGGCGCGGGCAGAACAGACATTCATTAGCCTGTATGCGGCGCCGGGATCTTGCGATGTTGGCTGCCACATCGTCGCCCGCGTCTTCTTCATCGCTTTGAGGTTCGACGTCCGAAACCTCTTCTACTTGTGGGGCTGGTGAACCAGTGGATTTGCCTTCCAGAGGAGCGATCTCTCCCTCGACAGTGACAGCAGACAAATCACCCTGCGCGATCTCATTACCAGTAGGACGGATAGTCTCGGTATCTATAGGTGTAGACGATGATGCTTGAGCTTGTTCTCTGTCCCGATGCTTTTTAGACTGGACATGCGAGCGATATGCGTTTTCCGAAGAGAAGTTTTTACTACTGATCAGCCAGAGTATCGACTCATTCGGACGTACCTGCACGCTAAACAATTGAGACTACGGGGATCTGTCTTGACCGCATTCTGCTCTCTTCTCTCGATGACCTTCTCATTGAAGCTTTCTGCAGCGACAGGTGGCAAGTTGGCCACCCTGCGTTTCATGTTGTAACGATGCCAATCGGTGGCGAAATGGGTCCGTTGTTCAGCCGCCGTCTCGAAAGCGACACGACATGAAATACAGGTGAACATGGTGGGGATTGAGAGCTGGAGAAGGCAGAGAGCAAGTGTCTGCAGTATATACGGCGGTACAGTAGGTCGATGGTGTTGGTAATCAAAGGTCAAAGGAGATGGATGTGCTGATATGTTGAGCTCAGAGATGATATAATGGTTTGCGGAAATCTGATGGACGGATGAGTCACGTGATGTATCATGTGCACAAAGTAAAATTGCGATTCTAAAGCATCTTGAATGATAATATCTTGTTCTCGAAACCCTTCATTGACAGACGCCGTATCACACATTCCATCTTCGAGCAAGATACACAGTGTCATGGATCAGGTACAGGTCAAACCGTCTTGGGCCGAGAGTCAGGCCGAATCATCATCAACAAAGTCAAAGCAATCGGGACAAGGTGGACAATGGCAGGCCCTCAGTGAGCTTTTTTGCGTGACTGCGCTCCCATTTCATGTTGCTAACGCGGCTTCAGATGTCGCGCCCGACATCGCGAAATCTCTCTTGCTCAGAGGGTTCAAGAATCCCACTCCGATCCAAAGAGCCAGCATCCCAAGCGCATTGGCAAGTCCGCCCCGTGATATATTGGGTATGGCGCGCACCGGATCAGGTAAAACGCTTGCATACCTTATTCCACTACTCCAACGATTAGGCAGCGAACATTCAGCGTCGGGGACTCGGTCCTTAGTCATATGTCCCAACAGAGAGCTGGCAGTGCAAATTCTCAAGGTCGGGAAAGATCTTGCCAGAGGCCTCAGAAAGGGCAAGTCAAAAGCGAACGAAGGACTACGATGGGCGCTCGTGATCGGGGGAGAAGGTCTGGAAGACCAGTTTGAAGCGATGTCGAACAGTCCTGACATGTAGGTGGGCCGTGGTGGGTCAGCTGACAGTAGTGTTATTGCCACCCCTGGTCGCTTCCTTCATCTTATCGTGGAAATGCAGCTGGATTTGCGTCAGGTTCAGATGGTCGTATATGACGAAGCGGATCGGTGAGTACTCCACTTTGACCGGCGTCTGACAACTTAGTCTGTTTGAAATGGGGTTCGAAACTCAACTACGAGAAATCGTGCACCGACTTCCCTCGTCGCGGCAAAATCTCCTGTTCTCCGCTACATTGCCATCTTTGGTTGCCGAATTTGCCAAGGCTGGGTTGGTCAACCCCTTGTTGGTCCGCCTTGACGTGGACCAGAAGATCAGCCCGGATCTCGATCTGCGATTCTTCTTCGTCAAACCAATCGAGAAAGAAGCATCTCTGCTAGTTTTGCTCAGAGAGCTGATTGGTCTGGGCCGTTCTACTGCCAACGCAGACAAGTCAACGCAAGCAATTGTGTTCACGTCAACAAAGCACCACGTCGATTATTTGGCCGAATTACTTCGGGCGACTGGCTACCTTGCGTCATACATCTATAGTTCACTCGATCAAACAGCCCGCCATCAGCAATTGAATGCTTTCCGAAATGGCTCCACGAATATTCTGGTCGTCACTGACATTGCTGCTCGAGGTTTGGACATTCCCGTCATGGATCATGTCGTAAATTACGACTTCCCGCCCGGACCTCGTGTTTTCGTTCATCGAGTAGGTAGAACCGCCCGTGCTGGTCGGAGAGGCACCGCTTGGTCGCTCGTATCTCGCGATGATCTGCCCTACCTTATCGATCTGCAAGCCTTTCTTGGACATGCTCGCGTGAGATCGCTTCCCGGGAATTTGGAAACCCTACCGTTCGAGTCGGTTAGCTCAGGCATGGAGTACGTGAACGACGGCGTTGTGCAGACCACATCACACATAACAGCGCTGCGTGATGTCATGTGCAAAGGGCAGGCCATGTATGAGCGATCCCGCGGGAAAGCTTCCGCCGGAGCGTACAAAACCGCGAAATTGATTGGACGCGAAATATCTCAACGGATTGGCTCTGGCGTGAACAGCGATCCGGCACATCTTGGCGAAAGTACTTTACGCGACTCCGATATCAAGCAGGCGCAGCTGATCGCAAAATTGACGACATTTCAACCATCCGAAACGGTCTTTGAGATAGGTCGCCGAGGCGACGATACCAGTGCTGCCATCATGAAGAGAAGGCGCCTCACGATCGAGAAACGCCAAGTTGTGTCGAAATCACATCTCCAACCGCAGTCGCAAGTGGACGAAAAACTGGAAGCGTCCTCGGATGGCCGCCTCGAAGTGAGTGTATCGTCGTTATCATAGTCATGATTCTGATACACACTCCTGCAGTCTAAATCCTTCCAAGACCCCTCGTACTACCTCAACCATAAGCAAAGTGGACTGGATACCGAAAGGGGGTGAGCTCACAACGATCTTCGAAATGCAACGTCATACGCTGACACGGCCGTAGCCTTTCCTTGCGCAGCGGCGCATCTGTTCCAGATGCACTGTCGGCAGCTGCCATGGATCTTCAGATGGACGAAGGTTCTGCAGTAAAAGCGCAGAAAGCTAGTCAGATAAGCTGGGATAGGAAGAAACGTAAATTCGTACAAAAACCGGGCAACGCCGAGAACGGGGCAACTGTCAGATCTGAGAGTGGTGCGCTGCTGCCTGCGTCTTATTCCAGTGGTCGATTCAAGGAGTGGAAGGCGCGGCGCCACAGAGATCTGCCAAACGGTTCTAAACTCACCGAACCATCGATGGTCACATCGCAACGCAAGCATCGGCATTCGCAAAAAGGTTCAGGACCATCGTCGCATTCAACTGGTAAGTTCCGATACCTACAGAGCTCGGCGCCCGGAATCTAAACATTGTTGCAGTGCGCAATGTCAACACTGCTTCGCTCCCAGGAACCGGGCTGCTATCCCCCGAATCCATCAATAGGAAAAAGCGGGACATGAACACGGTGAGTCAGTCACGACTCTTCGTGCGCAATTCTCGTTGACCCCCAATGTAAACAGCGGCAAAACAAACACGGTCGAAAAAAGCGAACTCGATGAACATTCTTAAGAGGGTAGGAGGGGGGGTTTCGCTCGGCGATTACTAGATTGTAATAGTCGTCACAAGGTGTCAAAAGGAGCTTCATATGCTATGAATATGTTGGGCGCACGTTTCGATGAGTCTTGTACGGAGTTCAACCGCCATCGTTGCACTGGAAAGGACGTTTAAGCCGAGTCTGTTCCGAAAATGAACATGACTTCGCTAGGTCGTACAAACAACGCTCGACGGGTTGAGTCGTGCAGGAGAGCTTCGTTACGATGTTCCTGTGTTGTATGGCCTTCACACCAAACTTGAGGCAGAGACAGCAGTTTTGGATCCTTGTCGTCGATGCACGGCCTACTCCTGACAGACGTGATTAGCAGAATCAAATGACATCTCCTTCAACGCTGGCTACCAACCTGTCTTTCGGCCAGTCAAAATACGTCATTCCATCCGTCATTCCTGTTTCAAGCGTTTTGATGTTCAGACGGGACAGATCGTCGACTTCAAGTCCAAGCCACGCCCCACGAAGCTGGAAGAGGGGGAATAAGCTCAACGACACACTTTGTACATGCACTGAAAAACATACGCCTTTGAGTTGACCAATGTATCGTACGGCTGCCGTGAATCGGGCCCGCTTGTCCTGTAGATACACAATGCACGGAATGCCAACGGATAGACGGACGCCCATTAACAATTGAACATAGCCAACTTGACGGAAAACGTTCGCCTGCGGCTCTGCAGGCAGTCGAACTGGGCGGATGGCCGTTTTGCTGGTCTTCGTGACGGTGATAGACGCTTCAGCGTGGCCTCCGTCCAGCCTGATTGGTGGCTTCGCAACGGCCGGCGGTCTTGAAGGGAGACAATCGGCAGTGGCAGACAGTTTCTTTGGTGATCTGTGTCCGAGTCGTGCCGCCAAGTCGGTCGGAGGAGTCGGCACATGCTGTGAGGGAGACAACAGTGGGGCTGAGGAGCTTCGCGGTTCTGCTCTCGCCATAGCACTCAGCTCTGGAGACACTTTCAGGGTTGAGATGCGCGAACGCAACTCATTACCTGAGGACGTTTTGGACTCAAGGTTGGGTGCTTTGTGGTGATGCTTGACCGCCGACTTATCCGTGGACTGCATTTGTGCCAGCACGCCAGGACTGGTCGATGAATCACACACTCTTGTAGATGTTATTGGCTGACGAATGGTCTTTGATATTGCAGAGGTCCTGGCTGAGGCAGATGATGCTGAGCTGCCAAGACGAAGCCGCTTGAGGGGCGACTTGGTACCGACCGGCGCGGAAGGCAAAGCTATATCGTGCTGCCCTATAGTTGCTTCAAAGGTTGTCACAGCCTTGACAGGCAGACTGTGCTGACCAGGATCGGCATTCGGTGGGTGCCGATTTGTACCACGATGAGGCAGGCCACTGATATCGCTTCCCATAAGTTCGTGCGTTCCCTTGCCGATCTCTTGGAGGTAAGCAATGAGCGGACTGGAGAACTTACCATCACTTATCTCCTCCAGAGACCATTGCTCGAGACGGCAAAACTCTCCCGTGGCACTGATTTGCAGCCATCGTCTACGCATAATGTCTAATAGACCACATTTGGCATTCCCGACAATTCGTCGGTAATAAGCTCTGGTAGCAGCGTCACAACTAGCGTTCACAATATCCAGCTTTGAGCAGGCCGAAGCGACAAGTGTCTATCGTGTCAGCACGGTTCGAACGACGTGATACTCACTTGGTATAATTGCGGTGCCGCGCCAAACCTACGGCCCGACGAAACAGCGCGTACTAGATGCTCCAGTATTGCCTCTAACAAGTCACCGTCGAAGCTTTCTTCCTCGATCAAGTCTCTGTATCCCTGGGATAGTACAACATCATCGAAATCTGACACAAGAATCGATACTGTGTACGATTCGATTGAGTCGACCGCTTCAATAAGGTCATTCATCCATGCTAGAGCACGCCTGCCTCCCAGCCTGGACTCTGTTTGGCACTTCGAGCGGATCAACGAGATTGACCGAAATGTTGCAATCATGGTCAACGACGAGATCGAGCTGCACACAGCGCTGACAAGAGACTGTCTGTCCTCCTCGCTAGCAAGGCCAACTTCTCTGCCCCAGCTTTCATACCACGTGCAGGCGAGATAGTCTTCCGCCCTCCGTTCAAGGTGCATGGCGTGCACGTCACTTGCCCTAGTAAAACGCCAAACTCGACCGATACGCACGTAACACTGCTTGCACCTGCATGACGTGGCTCGAAGACCATGGCAGAAGTCGTCAACAATTCTTGATTCGAGCTCCGCGACCAACAAATCCAATTGGAGATATGTTGCTGCACGGTGAATTTGAAAGGCTGTCGAAAGATTGAAAGAGCGGTTTGAGAACGCTAGATGGCCGGCGTACATATAACCCAAGCAGAAATGCAAAGCCGCAGGTGTGAATGGCGGCGCAGGTAATGTTATATCTGCTGTCGGCTGCAGGAAAGAGGATGTGTTGAAGAGTACGGAAGCAAAGTAGGGAGAGCGAGAGGCAAGAATGAAGCGATGCCCGGTAAAAGTCGCGGTCGTGGACACCGACTCAGCGGAAGAGTTGGAGTCTTCGGAAAGAACGTCAATGGCCTGGTGAGAGCCCAGATGTATGCGAACATCGGCGTACAGCTTGCTGCGCCACATGTAGGTGAGGTCTTGGCCTAACTTATCCCGTCGTTGTGCTCTATCTCCGTGGCTTCCGAGCGAGTCCCTAGGGTGGGCCCCGATATCATGGTCAATGTCGTCGCTGATCCAGTCCACGACGTCTCCCAAGCCTTCTCCTGTGTAAAGCCACCTTCGAAGTTCATATTAGTAACGATAGATTGGATACTGCTTCACTCACTCTAGTTGCGTCTGCAGCAAATCTGATCGTTCCACATGTCCAAGCCGAAGGACCCCGTCGTGTTCTGATCGGAGGGTTGATCGTCCACTTGCAGAGACTGAGACAGCATCTGGAAGACTGCTGCCGACCCTTGCCGTGGACTCTAAACGGGGCAAGATGCTCGAGATGGGCGATACAAGAGAGTCGACAGACTCCGTTGATGGAAAGCCATTCCTGTGGTGTTCCTGGTGAAGTGTGCGAGACAGAGTCGTCACGAAATAGCGGTCTTTGAAACTCTCTATCAAGTTCCAGCAGGCATGAGTGATACACCAATCGACTGCTTTTACAACTTACTTGGTGCTCGACAGTATATTATGGCTATGCACACGACAGTCAGCCATTTTCCACCTCATTTATTCACCTTTGTGTGCCCACAGCTCGCCATTGCTCTCGCCGTCGTGCCACGTGACATCTCCGAACCGATCCTGAGCATGATCGAATACAGCCCGAAGGTCCCTCGCCCAACATTCACTTGACCGAGCGACATGCTCTGCGACAGACTGCTCGTCGGGCTGGAAGGTAGTGGCAGTCATTTGATGGCAAGCAACGATGAAAATAGATCTTGATGTCACGAGAGGGGGAAGCGCAAATGCGCACAGATGTTTGCGAGCTGCTGACGGGCAAGCCAAAGCGGCGGAGCAAAAAGCGAGAGCCAAATGGGTACTACGCAACGCATATGCCGCAAGTAACAGCATGCAAAGAAGTCATTGTTTGTGGACAGCGCGTGTACCTCTGCTTTCGGAAGACGGGCAGTGGATTGATTCTTGATGGTTTTGTGTGATGACGAATGGTGATGATGGTGAACACAATATGAAACTCGTTTGAGAACCACTCTTTAGTGACCAGTGACTGTTTACATAATCCAATTTTATCTAATACACACGAGCAGTATCACAATTCTCATAAAGTCATTCTCGTAAACAGATATACAAACGAAATCTAGTCAACATAACCAAAGACCGGGTACCAGGACACCACCAGTCACCCAAAATAAAACGCACAAGGACATCGTCCTCGACACAGTCATCATTGCGATTCGGCCAACGTCCTGATACCCCTCAGACTGTTCGCCGCGTGCTCCTTAGCCTTTATCACTGCATCAATGTGGCCCCCAACGTCAGCAACAAGTGTATCTTGCAGCAAGGCTGTCTTATGACGCAGCTCTTTGAATCTGCGTCCAACGTCAGCATCAGACCTAGTTATCAAGACATGTGAGAAGCACTTACGCAATCCTGGTACTTTCCAATTGTGATTGGGCGGATAGCACGCTCTGTTGACTTTGGGCCATCATACTAGTGACTTCGGATTCGAGTTGAGCAATGATTTTGTTGTTATTGGCGTTTTCGGTCGCAAGTAGCTACAAAAGCGATTAACGCAGAGACGAAACGATGTGCACGGCACTCACGTTTTGCGCTTCCTCGGCTTGCTCATTCACCACTCTCAAACGAGCCTCCAAGTTGGATGCTTCTCCAGACTGTCTCTCAACTTTCTGCTCAGCACGATCAGAGCCGTCTTCAAGCGCTATGATCTCATTTCGCAGTCGTTGTGCTTGCAATCGGTAAGTTTCTCGCTGTGCCTGCAAGCCCTGCCAGATACTAGCCCGCATTCTGGCACCAGTCGCACGTACGTCGTCGAGATCCTCCGCTCCCAAGTCAAGGTCGATGGCGTAATCCAGGTCGGTTGGCATGACATGTGCAAGGTCGGCTGTTCCATGAAGGAGACCGATCTGATGTCCGAGGGCTGTGTAGTCGGTCATTAGAGTTTCGAAGCGATCCATAGATTTGGTGACGGCCATTTCATGGTCGTACGCGAGTTGACTAGCATCCGCGATTTTGGTGCGCAATTCCTCCAGGCTACGAGTGAGAGATTCTCTCTCGTGGTTCATTCGATTAACTTCGTCGGGAGCCAGATTCTGCGCAGCGACGGCGTCTTCGATTCGAAGGAGTTCATTGCGACAAACCGTCAATTCTTGATCTGTGAGGCATTAGCGATGTTCTGTGAGACGTACGCGACGTAATTACCTTGCCCAGCTATAGCCATGCGGAACTTTCCGATGGCTTGTCTGGTTTTGTCTGCCTTCTGTTTGTGCAGATCAATGAATGCGATGAACTTCGTTTTGTCACCCATCAGCTGGAGGTATTCATCCTCCAATTTCTTGAGCGGAGGCTACAAAACCACCGTTAATCATGGAATCGCAACATCAAACATGACCTCACCTCTTGCGCCTGCAATTGTTGAAGCTCTACTGTACGTTTCGCAATCGTCATATCGAGTTTCTCGCAGTTCTCGATCGTGGTCGCTGCCATTCGTTCTGCTCGAAATGTAAACTGGTATCCTTGCCAGCACGCATGCAACAACCAGACTGACCGTAAAATTCCCCTAAATCCTGCTCAGCCGCTGGGAACTCCTCCGCTCCTCCATCAAACCATTCCGTATACGTCTTAGAAGCGAAATCCCATAACAAACGATCTTCGAGATGCGGATGGCTGAGTGGAAGATCGTGCGCCGACATCAGAAGCGGGTCCGATATGCAATTAGGATCGTCCCAATTATCATGGGCCTACTCCAATCAGTCATCGCGAGCTCGTGTCCGACATTGAGGCTTACCTTGCAGAGCTCCACAAGCCAATTCAACATCGCTAATAATCCTAACCAGGACTGAGGTGCTCCGGGCGCGGTTATGGCAGTTTTGCTCACTGTGTCCATGCCAGGATAGCGCAGGTCCTTTAGTGTAGATAAGACATCGTCCTCAAACTTTTTACCCCACGTCATGCCTGGATCGATGAGGTCGGACACCAGGAAGCGAAAGATTGATTGGAATTCCTTGGCCGTGGGCGATACAAGAGTCTTCGACGTGATTTGCGTAGGACAGCGTACGGCGCTAAGATATTCCGCTATATTCCGCATGCAGCCTGCTTGGAAATTCTTGTCGCGGATCGGGCGAGAGTCTCTTGTGACACTTGTGGTGTAGGCGGGTTGCGCTAGGGATAGTCGTCCATGACTGGCTGACGCAAAAACGGAGCTTCGTCTGACACCAGTTCTACTATCAGGCTTGGCTTTCACCTGTTCACTCGTTATACACTCACCTACTGGTTATGATTCTTGTTGTTTGAGGTGTCCGCCCATTGTATGCGGCGTCGCCTTTATGGCCACTGGGAACATTGTCTCGTTGGTCTGGAGGTCGCGTAACCGAGCTAGAAGACCGTCCCGCAGCAATTCCTATCCCTCCTGCCGCTTGTGCTCCGTCTAGAGACGGCTGAGAGACTGCTGTTGAGCCTACATTGACCACTCTCAGCCGAACCTGAGACGCTTGTTGGGAACCAGCTTGACCGTGATTCTGTGCAGAAGAAGCTGATGGACGAGGCACGGCCACGCGGCTAGTCGACTTTCGGGCGACTGACGATGGGAGGGGCACTAGTGGTTGCGGCAATGCGTTGCCCAATGGTCCTTCAGATGCTAGTGTACGACGTCGATGATCCATTTTGGCAGTGTGAGGATAAAGAAGATGTGTAAGTGAATCGGGTTACCAAAAGACATAGCAAGATTGTTTTTGTTGTGTGTTTACAGCGTCTACAGCCGCCAGGTGCGAATCGCGCGTCAGAAGGACGCGTAACGGAATCAAAGTGAAAGGCGGAAGCAAACAACATTCATTCATCTCAGTCATTTTTTATGGTTTTTTAGTTCTATGTTGTTTACCTAACCAGAATCCCGAACCTCTCCATCGTAAACGTGTTGCTTACTCCAGCTTAACCATGAGGAGTCGAGCACCAAGCTCTTCAGTCGCGATGCAAGCGTTCATCAGCGCGTCTGGTGTTTTAGTCAGTATGTGCGACTCTGCGGATAGAGGGGCAGACCCACGATCTTTCTTGGTGCTTCCTTGTGCCGCTCGAGATCGGCCATCACCTGCAGAAAACGAGTTCAGATAAGCAGGACTCACACCCGATCATTCCGAAATGCAGTTCATTACTCACCTCCAGCACGTTTGGGCTCCTTTAGAACGGCAACCTGCTCAGGACCCTTAGAAATCCTCTTGTTGAGCTTGAGCTGACTGCCTTGCTCCTCAAAGGCTGGGAAGCGCTTGACAATACGAGCGGATGGCAGCAGGATCTGCATAAAACCGGTAAAGGTCTTCAAAATGGCTGCTTTGTCCTCGATATCGTGGGTCTGAGGGCCGCCTTCCGCCACGTAAAGCTCTGCAATGTCGTTAGCATCATACAATGGGCGTGACAGCATACTCACCCTTTCTGCATCGATCCGAATCTGGAGCGCTCTGCTCCCAGACAGGAATACTCCTGAAAGTCGACAAAAAGCATTGCTCGCCCTTGTCAGAAAGGAAACGGACAGTGAGTCTCCCTAAAGACGCGGTCAGCTTTCGCATGAGAGAACGGTATGGGGGCAAGAAATACTCACCAGTCACCTTTCCCGACACGACGAGGCGAACGAGAAAACTCGCATGAGTACCTGGTACGGCCTGGTAACGGAGTGTAATTGTCTTGTTGCGCCCTTCGGCCAACTGAAGCTGCTCGATAGCGTGCTCTCGCTGGTGGACGGTCAGCAGCAGATTGACAGATATCGGAGGGTACTCACAAACTGCATCACAGGGCCGAAAACCTCTTGCGCGCCCGATCGCGTCAACACCTGTTGGATTTTGGACGCCCAATCTTGCTGCTTATAATGATGGACGCTCCAAGCGGTATTACGGACTCGGCAGGCAGTGTTGAAGAGGTTGTTGAGCATCATGGGCTCCAGCTGCTTCTCGAGAACCTTGAATTCCTCGACCCAGGCCGCAAAATCGGATCGCTGAGGATCAAGTCACTTCAGCAGATGCGCGCTGATAAAAGCACAGCGCTTACCATTCTGGCCGGAAAGTTGATGAGTCTGGGCCAATCTTCCATGTTGGCCAAATGGGCGCTATTGTGGACCAGGAGCGGAGCGAACCAATCTTTGTTGAACCAGGATCGAGATTTCTTGGTTGTCTGCGTCTCGATCGGGGGAGGAGCGGTCTTCTTTGTCCCCTCGCTAAGGGGCACGTCTGTCGACTCTCTGTGCTTGGTCGCCGAAGCCTCAGTTGCCAGCGTGCCGTTCGTTGCCTACGAATGAAGGTCAGCGGCAGTCAACGAATGACCGGGCGTAGAAGCACGCACTTTTCCGGCAGGCTTTTCCAACCCATCGCTTTTGTGGTCACTATAAGGCATTGTGTTCGCGATGAGGCTTGTCCAGTGGTCATCCAGAAGCTTGTCAGTAGCCCGTACTGCGTCAACGAAAGGTGGTCCATTGGCAACGCCTTGCGGATCGAATGTCTGGGAAGGAGGCAAGCATGATAAGCGTCGGTCTTGGGCGATAGTGACGTGTGCAGAAAGCAAGGTGGGAAGTTGACTGACCGTGTCGCGGGACTTGTCTGGCTGATTAGCCCAACCTCCACCGCCTGACAACAAGGACAAAATCTCGCTCTCGCGGACAGGGCTCTCCGTGGACTCAGCGACGGTATCGCTTTTGTCCACGGACACCACTTTTTCCGCAGACAACATCACGTTGGTATGCTTCGTGATCATCTCACTAGCGCTCTTGATCTTCGCCAATAGCTTGTGGGCTGTGGCCGATTTGTTTGCCTTAGACTTCTTGTCGAGAGACATGGAAGGCTGCTGCGACAGATGAGCGTAAGCTGACTACATCAACGTTTACAGTGCTGCCATCACGACTTACGATATGAAGCGCAGACTTGTGTGAGAAGTATCGAGTGGCGGCGAGTTTATTCTTCTTGGCCGAGAGAGTTGATCCTCGCGACTTCGCGACGGCTGTGAGGGTGGAGCTGAAGGGCGAACGAGTGAACATGTCAGATGAGTTTGATCCAATGGAATGGTTAGAGGGATGATGGAAGATGGGTGGTACAGAGAAGAGGTCATTTCTCGAGAAGGGGAAGAGGTATTTATCCTCCTCACAGCGCTGTCACAAGCTCATCACACTCTCGCGATGCTGATTGGAAAGTGAAGCGTATCTGAGGAGCTGATGAAGTCGCTGCGGGAATTGCCGGACACAACAAAGAAAGCTTACAACGCAGCACGAAGTGAAACGTTGAGATGGATCAAAGCGCTGAGTAATTGGCAATATCGGCGGAGGGGGATATTATTATGAGTGCTGTGGATTGGGCAGTGAAGTGGTTATACGTCAGAACAGAGTAACCCCTAGTAACCTTGTTGAAGACCACACACTTCAAACACCAATCAAGCATTCATCAAACACCAATCAAACAAACGCCCCTGCCTTTGGAGTAGCAGTCGATAGCTACTCGCCCTCACCGGGAATATCCGCTTTGAGCTGGCATGATAAAGCAGCAGATCAATGCAATGCTGGTACATTTCGGCGGCACAACTCATGGGTCCTTGGAAAAGCTGAGACTTATAGCTAGCGTGCTCGGTCAAAAACGGCGACGAGTGAGCGGAGCTGCAACTCCTATTGCTTCGTAGGGGTCATGGAGACAAGAAGGCACCTTCACTTCAATGAGCAGCAGAGCGAACAGTCTACAAATGTTTCGCCGACGGGTTCCATGCACGCCTCACAATGGCTTTTCGGATAGCTGTTTGATGTGATGATGCATGTGTTTGCCTCCCGAAACTACGGCTATGAAACAGGGGAAGGCTTCTCAGGCACCGGTTTAGATTTCGGGCGGTGGTGTTTCTTTTTGTTGATGAAACGCGACTCCGAACCGGTCAACCCTCAACAAAAGACCAACTGGGTACAGTATCGCTGCAGCCGGGGCAAGTGTTTCAATCGACTCTTGCACAATAGAAATCTTGATTCTTAAGGCGGCGATGATTTAGCTCACAGTCCCAACGGCTGGCGAAAGCGGTGCTTGACTGAGGAGGAAGATTGCAACGCTTATAAAGGATGATCTATGTCTTCCCATTGGGTTATACATTCAATATCGGTAGCAGTCATGTTTCCATCTTCCATACACCGACTGTTCATAGCAGGGTTGGATTTGATCTCCAAGTACATGTCTCAGCTTGTGAGTCTTCAAGTGAGGGCGGTGGCTGGAGCTGACTTGACTTCGTCGACCTCAGAGAAGCATGGCACGCCGCCACCGAACGCCTCCAGCTCGTCGATGGCGAGCGGTCAGACGCCAATCGTTACACCTTGTCACCTCTCAGTGTAGAAAAAGAACCTTATGGGGCAAATTCGTGCTCGTGTCGCAAGACGTGGACCCGATCTTAGGCGTAGCACAGTAAGCGCTGTCAATTTAGAACTGGAATTAATGTCTGATCCGTGGGCGTTTCAGAGCAACTTTTGAGACCCACATCATGAAGGAAACGAGGGAAGCACGTAGGTTAATGATGAGGCCGGACTGCTGACCGTCTGTGCAGATTCTCTCTTAGTGTCAGGGGAGTGTGAGTGTCATGGATGGACTTGTTGTACTATCACTGATTTGCAACAACGAGAAGACCCATTGGCCAGACGACAAACGCTGCGAATACGCTTCCCGGTGGCGCGACTTGACTGTATCCAATCATTTTGCAGGTCAATATGATGCGACATGTGAAAGAGTGACCCCATTGGCTGACGACCCGACCAGGCGCGGGCGCATTGTGTGCGTGGAAGTTCTCCAGACGAGAGCTGCTTCCAGCTCTGAGTTGGCGCGAGTGGGCTTTTCAACATTCCATTTACTCGGTGAGCAGCAAGACATTCTCGTTCCTCGCTGATATTCTTGAATAGAGCGCCCAATACAGGAACTGACGCAACTTGATGCTGGACGGCAAGATCTGGTAGTCACTTAAGAGACATTCATTATGATATATTCTAGTACAGGCGTACATGTTTATAGTCAAGCGCGTTGACAGGCGAGAGGGCATGGCAGCAGAACTACGTCACTTTTCTTCAATGTCTCTCTCGCGGTCGCGCAGTCTTTGACGGATCAAAAATTGACTATGTGCATGCTCTTCAAGGTTGCATTGTTGTATCATGCCTGCTGGCATGCGTAAGCGAAAAGGCGGAAGTCCTTTTACCATCACTCACCACTGCTTGTTTGAATTTCAATAAAGGTGCTAAATCTCGCACGTGACAAGCTGTAAGCAGAAAGTCGTGCTGCAACGCAAGTCAGCATCAAAATGTAACGACGTATGACCAGCTGACTCGCCCTGAGGAGCTCAGTCGAGGTCGCTCTGAAAGAGACATCGACGCATAGGCAAACGCTGAGGAAGTGCTTCAGATCCTGGCTCAGCTTCTCGGGGTTTCTCAGAGTCGGTGTGCCATTGGTCGCGATCAAATACAACGCTTTCAACGGTTCCTCATCAAGATAAGGCGGCTCGTTCTCAATCATCTCGATCGCCATGATGCCCAAGGACCAGATGTCGACTTTAGCTCCATACTCTTTCTGTTTGACCACCTCGGGTGCCATCCAGTACGGCGTACCGACCATTGTCGCTCGCTTGGACTTCTGATCCGTCAATTTTGCGCAAAAACCGAAATCCGCTGTGATGATATATTGTCAGTTTCTACCCAATACAAAATCACGATGTCGCGCGACGCACTAATTTTGACCTCTCCTTGGGCGTTCATCAGCAGATTGTCGGATTTGATATCTCGGTGAATGATAGATCTTGAGTGGAGATGTTGTAAGCCCCGACATGTCTGAGGTTTTATTTCAGCGCAGATCCTAATATGCACCGCTTACCTCAAGGCAGATCGCTGCGATCTGGTCTTCGGCCAGCTTGTTGTTCTCGATGACATCTGTCAGTGCTCCGCCTTCCATGTACTCCATTACAACCCATAGCTCGCTATTCTTCACCAAAAACGCGTCGAGGAAATTGACCACGTTGGGATGATGCGATTCCTTCATGACGATAATCTCATTGACAATCAACTCTTTGCGCGGTTGTTGTGCCAAATCCATCTGCTTGATTGCAACTTTTTTCCCGGTAGATAGGGTTTTGGCCACGAATACCATCCCGGATGCCCTGCCGTACTGAACATGAGCTCTTCGACTCTGTCTGAAAACAAAAAGGATACCCAACATACCCCTGGCCGACTTTCTTGATCTTTGAGTACAGCTGAGCCGGATCTGAATTGCTTACTACTGAGCGCAACTTGTCCATTATTTGCGCCTCGTTCATGGTGCTAATTCGCCGCTCTTGTCTCTGACTCGGTGTCTGTACTGTTTGTGCAGGTTGCGTTGCTTGCGTTGGTTTTACTATGTTCTGCGGTGGTTGCTTTGCATCTGTCTCTGTCCGAACCGGCGGCCGAGCGTCATTTCCTCTAGTGGGCTCACTGGGTCGCGACGTTGCAATATGGCGGGGGGGCGGTGGTGGTTTCCGCTCAGCGATTAAGGGACGAGGTTGGTCCACAAGCTGTGGCAGTCAGCATACACACAAGAAGGCTACGATCAATGTACCTCATGTCTAGTTTCGTTACGCTGACCGAAAGATGATTGATGCGGAGGATCATTCGCAGCAACAGCGCGGAGAGGCGTTCTCTCCGTCTGCTGACGCTGTTGACCTGCCAAGCCTATGCCTTCAAACCTACTCGCCGCTGAATTCGCCGAACGAGATTGGGGGGGCAGAGATGGAATAGGCGGTTGTTGATAATCGCCACCGCTTTGTCCCATCTGTTGTTGCGTATAAAATTGTAAGACGTCCAAAACTGCTTCGGGATGGCGTGCAGCTTCCTCTTTGGTTATGGCGGACGAAGTAAGCAGTTTCGACCACTGCGGAGGCAGCCCCTGTTCGAGGTCGCACGGCTTTTCGTCAATGACAGGCCGACACGGCGCGATTCCACTGTACGAAACCAGCCCAAGCTGCGACTCACAGTGAACCCCCCTGAAATAGGATCGAACCCGACATGAACCTGATGCACGAAGTTGGTTGGTCCAGACACTCCCATGAGAGGTGATCGACTGTAGATGTCATCCTTCCACGCATAGACTTCATCGTCGGTGCGAAAAGAGAAATAGAGTAGTTTGTCCTTGGTTTCCAGTTCTACACAGAATGGCTTCAAATCTACGCGTTGTACGTCTTGAATATCTCCAAGGGGGATGGCAAGAAGGGGTGACGATGATTGCTATGATCCCACGAAATTCAAGGAGGTAAGGGGAGAATTAAATTGGTCAACTGAACGGCTCGTACTGAAGGCCCCCTTGAGCGCGATGGCCGGGCTCCTAGCGAAGAGACTCACCTCGTTCTTGTATACGTTCAATTCCGTTCCTCCTAATACCAGCCATCGTTTGCTCCACATGAACGCTCTCAATCCTTCCTCCTTCATAGTCGCCGGCCCAGTCCGAACGGTCTCATTCCGACGGTTTGACAAACCCCCTACCGCTGATAGTCTTGATGGGGGATTGATGGTCGGAAATGAAGCTGCATAAGCGGTCGACGAGAAATTCGAACGCGGCAAAGAACTAGATGATGGGTGGGAGGATGCACCCGGCCGTGCGCTGACACCAGGGGGAGGGGCTGGCGCGGGTCGCGATGGAGTGAGAGATGATATGTTGTAAGACATCAGGAATGAACCGAGCTAAGGATTGTATTTCAACACCAGCTGCGCCAGAGCCGTAAAGAAGAGTCTCGCTGGTACAGTCGGGGGTGTCAACGTTTTACCGGGACAGTCGGCGTGAGAATAAGATGATGCGGGCCCAGGTATAAAGAGTTGGAATTGGAGTGGGGGATATGTTCGTCAGACAGAACAAAAGACGAGTTGAGTTGTACGTGTGCTACGTGTGATTGCAGCCAGTCAGTCCTTCGCGCGCGTCGTCGCCTTTTCGCTAATTCGCTTTTCGACTACCCGTGGGAGCGTATCCTCATTACAACAGGTGCATTACCATTTCTCGCTGCATCTAATTTACAGAGCTACTCAGCCTACCTGGTGGTTGCTGTCGGCACTTGCGCCACTATGGAATGAAGGATCTCCGTGACGACAACGATGACGGTGAATATTGTCCGACTCTCGCATCATTCCTCGAACCCGTCAACCTCCATTGCCACCTCATCTCTTACCCTTGGGATCCGTCAATCTGACAACAGACAGCGTCTGTATCTGTTGGGCAAGGAATTCTTGCGTACCACTCCTGCAACAACGTCGAGTGAGCGAGGCAGCGAAGGAAAGTCTTCACAGTTCGATAATGACATACCTCATACGCAAGATCCGCATGATCATTTCCGTATTAGCGCCCGCGCTTGGCATTGCCCGTTTGGCGCTCTTCCTCGCTCGTATGGTACCAAGATTACGCTGTGATAGTAAGGTCTTGCCCGGTTTGGTCGCTCGATATTTCAGCGTCGATTGGAATCCTCTTATACATTCCTGTCAAGAGCGCTTCGTCAGGATCGTCACGTCAGACAGTCCAGTCTACTCACCTCCATGAGATCATCCGTTTTCCAGTCATAGTAGATCCTGATCGATAGAATTTCGTTGTACTTTGGATTCTGCAGCACAGATAGAGGTATCCCACTCGGATCTCCTCCGGCATAGAAAAAGTCGCGAAGGAACTTGAGCCATTTCAGCGCTACATCCAATTCATTGTCTCCCAAGGCCCTCATCTGTGAAGGCTTGTCGGATATCGGTGGCACGATCAAGGCTTCGATTGTCGCTAGAATCTGCTTCCAAAGCTTGGTCATGACCATTTGCATGACGTCTGGTGACAGCGTCGACGCAAGTGTGTGTATGTTCACATCGAGATAGTCGAACAGTGGATGAATGGCACTCTCGATGTCGGCGTCAGTCGGGCCTCGACGCAATTCGTCCTTGGTCGCTGGGATTTTGTACTCTGGCGTCCCAATTGCGGAACGATAAGCGGCGGACAGTTTCCCCAACGCATCGTTGTAATCAAGAGGGTTCGCAGTGACCGGCTTGGTGACTGATCTAATGGACGCGCGAGATAATGTATGGCGCAGGACCGGCGACATCTGAAAGTCAGTCATCCGCCTGTGTCTGCCAGCTCACCTTGTCCACAAACATCCTGATCATATCGGATTCAGCTCGCTTCAGCCACCTGAAGGCCCTCCCAAAGTGGAATTGTATATCATCTCGCTCTCCCTCCATACTGACCCTGAAGAGGATATGACCTCTGGTATCGAGAGGTAGCAGTATGTCTTTCGAAATGAGATCCACGAAGTGAGACGGATCCAAGCGCAGGTATGCTCGTCCTAAGAGGTCGTGTTTGCCGACGAGTGCGCGATGCCGAATTGTAGCCATGAACCAGGCGGTGCCGCGACAGGGGATGTCAAAACTTTCATCCCATCGCGGATCCGCATCATCATAGATTGTCCTCGTCTTTGCGTATCTGGTTCCATGTTCATCGCTGAGTATTACAAAGGCATCCGGAAGTTTGGTGGGGCTATCTGTAGGAAGGCCTTCAGCCAACACAACCTTTACCGTGAACAAGAAAGTCTGGTCGCTGGTCGTCGAGGTGGACGGTACGTGATGATGGCTCGCTAATTGATCGACACCCAACTGTTCGTACAGCTTGTCTAGCTGTTGCCGAGCTGACTCGATGTTGTTCAGTTTGACGCACGACTGGAGCTTGAATCAGCGTACGACGTATGTCATTATGGCTCTGATTTGCAACTCGCCTCAGCAGTGAAGTTGAAAAAGGCTTGCAGTTTTCGTTCACCTTGTAAGGAAGCTAAGGTTGCTTTGGCCTTCTCCAACCAGGCTCTTTGTTGCGCTGTTGCCTGGACTGACTCCCCTTGCCGCATGTCTTCTGCGAAGTGTTGCTCGATTTTATTGCAGTACTCGCTGATAGATAAGCTGATGATCTGAAGAAGATGGCTGGTCAGATGCAATGGTGTGTCATTCACTTACCTTAGCTAAGCGAGTGGCAAAATTTGCCAACTGTTCTTGATCGGGCCAGTTGAGATCCAGAAGAAAGTCCGTAGCACTCCGGAATGAATCGAAGAGATCCGAGATAGATGACGATGGGCCATTGGCTGAGGAGGGGGCGTACTGACCGCAAATATTAGACCGCACCTAACCGGCCCCTCTCACTAGAAATCTAGCTCACCGAGTCCACCAATAAGGCCTGCTCTGTCCACTGCCTCGTTTTAGTGGCAGTTTCGTCCAGCCAGATTTGTACGTCCTGTTCAAATAGATGTCCTATCGAGCACCGGGGCGAAAAGTTGCCGCTTTTTGCAAGCGATTGATTAGGATTACATTGGCAATCACATCACGCGCTATGTCACTTACCCTGTGAAAGCACTGCCCATATCAACCAATTTCATTGCTTTGCGGTATAGGGCAAAATTCTCATTCATGTCGCCATCATTAAGTGTCGATGGTGACACGGACACAATGTCCGCCAAGTCACGAAACCACAAGGTCAAGTGCTCTTGCAGTACCAAGGGGACCAGGTCTACGTCGCTGCAAGCCAACAGTTCTCAGCGATCGTGGTTACCAAACTCACAGTCACCGCTTACGTTGTGATTGCATAGCCAAACCGCTTGTCCAAGCGCTTGGCTTCTTTTTCGATCCACCCACTCATTTGTATTGCAAGCGCTCGACTACGTCCGCCCTCGAGTTCCCTCCGGGTCGTGGCCTCGATAGTATAGGCTTCAGCAGCCTGATTCTTGACCGTTTCTGATATTGCATGGGACACTTGACCAAGGTCGGGTCCTCGCGTGTCAGGGGCGCCTATTGCCATCCAGTCTTCGACAGCATCTGAGAACTCGGCGGAATAGTAACCCTCGCGCATGCTAAGAGCTTGCTTGATTGCAGCGAGTAGACAATGATTTCGGCGCAACAACACAGCGTCGTACCCTTTTCGCTAGACGATCAGCAATTAACAGACATTCCAGACTCACATCTTCTATTGCCCAATTCTGTACTGGAATTTCAGCTCGAATTTTGTCCACCATCGACATGGCTTCGTGAACGCAAGCCGAAGGCACCTGTCCACTCTCGTATCGGTCCAGCATCGAGTGGGCGAAAGTCCACGCTCGTAGAGTAGGCGGTAGTCGCCATCGCACCGCGCATTCGCTCAGCAAGGCAACGTGCTCGCTACATAAGATGCTCAACGAGACGTCTTCATCTTCCGGCAACGTCTGGAGTACCTCCAAATCCCAATCCAAACACTTTTCGAGAAGTTGCTGGTAAGCGGTTCTGGAATCTGGAGGTATGAATGTGAAGGAGTGCACCGGCTGGTTGAGAGTCAGGCCTTCAAGCTGCAAGGGCACATCGTGCATTGAAACACGATCAGAGGTCTGAACAAGAGAAGGATTCGCTTGCATCATCGATAGCATTGTCTGCGACAAGGCGTTGATTTCCATCGACTTCCAAGCGTTCCACGCCGTGGGCTCAGCGAAATCTGCAGGCCCATAAGGGTAGGGATGATCGGTATTCAGGTACTTCAAACAATTCTGGAAATGGGGGTCAGACGAACAGAAAACGCAGATCTTCTCCCTGTACTCACCTTCAAGTCGTCCAGGGCGGCCTGCTCAGTGCAAACGCCCTGAAGATCCGAAGTCGCCTGTTGAAGACCGGCCGGAGATTGACCAAATAGCTTGCTCGCGGCGGCCAACAAAGAAGTTTCGGAAGGTTCTTTGTGATCTGCAACGCCACTTTTGATACTGGCTGTCTCTGAATGGTCTGGTGGCAGTCGATCGGCGGTGTGATCGATGTTGTTATGAGCCTCTGAATTCTTCATACGCCCTTGGTATGACGACAGTCGATTCGCAAGCTCATTCGATATAGGGCCGATAGCCAACAGAGCATCTCTCACAAGGTCCATGAATTGTGACACCTGGAGACCGAGCTCCTCTTTCCACGAACCATCTTGTAAGTCCTCCTCTTTCCTCAATGACCTAGTAGATGAGGTAACAAACGCGAGAATGAGATCCTCTATTTTTCGCGATTCCTTCATTTGCCTCTGGAATGATTTATCGGCCCATGTAGACGACCAAAACAAAGCGCAGGTCCTTCGAAACCGCTGATCAGAATACCTAGAAGGTCATGTTATTTTCCAACCCTTACTGTCTAGGGGGAAGAGGTGCCAAATATACGTACTTTGACTCTTGACCCATCGCGATACGCTGTAATGTGCCATCAACGATCTTGAGTAACTTTTCGGGGTATTTGGGTGATTTCGTATTGTCCCGGCCCAGTAGAGAGCCAAAATCTAGAGCCAGAATGGAGGATGAGGCATCATGAGACCGTCTTGAAGCACCAGTTGCTGTGGCGTTCGGGATAGGTGGATTATTGGCAGCTGTGACTGATCGTCGTTGAGAGTGAGCGCGGTCTTCAATGCGACTCTGCAAATAGCTGTGTTGACATAATTACGGTCAATACCATATTGGATACGCCAGACTTACGCTACCCGAAACGTGTAGCTGAAGATTGCAAGTTGGCATGAGCGAAGTCAGCTTATGAGATGAGCGAAAGTGGGATCTCACTCTTGAGTTGTTTCGAGAGCTGGCGACATTGCCGGTTTACCTGATGCCTGGTGGTTCCTTCGGCTGGACCGGGGTCATAGCATGGGGAGGTGTATTCGCTCGAAATCGGGAGGTATAGCGAGCAGATATGGACGAAGAGAAGTGGACTATGTTGCTTTGATAACATGATCACCTCGGCATGTCAACGACTTTCTGCGCGCCTATTCTTTTTTTTATTTGTCCCCGTTGTCGTCATCGTTGTTATTGTTATTGTCATGTCTAACTATCGAGGTTGAATCATGTAACGTTATCTCTATTGGAATCATCCTTAACAACTGAGCGAGCTATCACAGCAGTGCCCAGGTTGACCACTTGTATCACACTTGGCTCCCACCAACCCCCCGCCCCTCCCCCCC
>JALPCB010000097.1:0-70035 GCA_026538395.1 Cryptococcus sp. GC_Crypt_3
ACGGATTCAGTAGGGATAAGGACTGATGCTGAATCGCAGGAACATCAGCGAGCGCGTCCCGGGTGATCCACAAACGAACAACCGCGGTGAATTGCTAGTACGTCGTTATAGCCCTGGTCATTATTCTTGCACACGCAAAATCAAGCTGATGTCCGCTTGCTTCGCTCGCAGGCAGTGATCCGAGCGATAGAGCAATGCCCATTCCCCAATATCCCTCTGGAGATCCGATGCGACTCGCAATACACCATCTCCTGTACGCTCATTGCATCTTCTCCTCTCCCCGATTCGACCTGGTCACTGACGAACGTGTTATAGGCATGACGATATGGCTGCCGAAATGGCTGAAAAGCAATTTCAGAACCAGCAGCAATTCCAACCCCCGCTATGGCGGCGGCGGCGGAGGCGGAGGGAAGGAAGTGATGAATGTCGATATGATCAAGCACCTCCTTGTGCTCCTACGCCGGCGCGGGTCAGTCGGACGGGTCAAGTTCAAGTACGTCCCCGCCCACAGCGGTGTGGAAGGGAACGAGCATGCCGATGTGAGTTATCGCTGTCCTTGACCACCTCATTATGCAGGTGGAGTAGAAGACCCAGGCTGATCAAGACCTCGTCACGGCGTAGCGCTTAGCGAATATGGGCGCGATGATGCCCGCCATCAAAGCTCGGTCTGACTGGCTCGATCCCGATACCGAAGGAGCGTATACAGCTGAGAAGAGCGTTGGTCCCACCGAGGTGGAAGTTGAGGTGAGCGGTGCTTGATACGCGAGAATGCCAGCTGAGACAATGTCAATCTCAAACCTCTCCTCGTTCCTCACATCCCCGACATATGCCCAATTCGACACGAACGTCCTCGTCCGCACTCATCCTTCACTCGGCACTTTGCACGCCGCACAGATCGACGAGAATTGGTTGATGACCCCTGACGAGTTGGCCAAGTTCGAAAAAGGCTTCGAGGTCGAGGAAGCCGAGGGTTCATGATGGGCGCCGCTGTTCACGACCGAATACATTTACGATCTCAATGACTTATCACGGTAGTGTCGCTTCACATACCCTGCATCCGTCTATACCCCCATATCATCGCTGTGCGACCTCGCACACTTCTCAATAGACATATCATGCAACAATACTGCATGGTCATCACATCCACGCTTCACTTTTGGTCCTCGATGGCTCTGCGTCGTTCGGCATGCGAACTTGACAAGACGGAATCGTACTGTTACGAACGCAATGCCAAATCTTTCATCATATGCTGTCGACATCGTATTTTAAAACAAGTCTTCATACTACCATCCCAACCTCATGCTACTACACCAATGCAACCCTCAACCCAATTATGCCAATCCGACAAAATGTCTTTTGTATACTTAAACAATCCGATCTTAACCCCTGCGCGCCGCTTCCTCAGGGGAGAGGACAATCTCTTTACCTCCGACCGTACCCGTCCGACCACTCACCCCGAACGTCAATGCGTACCCTGGGGGAAGCTCTGTCCCGGAAGCAGGCAATTCTAGTAAAGGCCAAGATGACGGTGCCGGTTTCTGGAGGATCATCTCCACCTGTAGACGAGTGTCAGCGTGATCATTCTGCGATACATAAATGATGCCTGCAGTCGTAGATCAGGTAGTCAAGACGGTAGGAGGCAGTAGGGGTAGTAAAGGAGAGAGGTTTGAACCCACTTTAGTCGATAAGACCCGGAAAGTGCTTGCTTCAGCGTCGATGGGACCGTACAGCGTGACGGATTTCACGACGCGTTTGTTCGCGGGCAGATACAAGTCCAGGTGGAGCTAGAATTGGCGCATGAAATTCAGCGCATTTCAAGCGATGTGTCTTATAGTTGAGCGTGGTGTGACATACCTGCTGACTCTCGAATTTAACGTTAGACTTTGCCTTGTCCGCGCTATATATCGGCGTGAGCTGCGGATCCTATTTCTTTTGTAGATAGAGTGAAATAGACAGCTCACCCCTTGGCGAACGCTGATACGTGCACTTGTAGCGGAGTCTGATAATGGTCCATCCGGCACGAGACGATCTCCTCTGCGGTCTACATTGACGCGATACCGTCGTCAGCCAGACTCCGTACGACTATCAGGGTGGAAATACTGAGAAAGTCTCTGACTCACCGTGTCTTTCTTGGATCCGACGAAAAGGTGATTACCCTCTTTACACCCTTGCAGCTTCAGGAATTCCGAGAATTCCAGTACGCGTCGTTTGCAGCACAAGTAGCCCTTTGATCCTTCGTGGAAGATCGCCTAGGGTGCGGAAAGTAGGTGTTAGTACAGGCAGCGCGTGCGATTGTGACTGGCGAACATCGTAGTTTGTCATAGGTAACTGCTCGAGGGAGAATGTGTAGGAATGGAAGAGCAGCAAGAAAACAAGTAGAAGAGAAGGCGGCGAACCAAGTGAGAAAACAAGTAGAAGAGAAGGCGGCGAACCAAGTGAACAAAGTAAAGAACAGACTCACAGGCTGCGAATGATATCGGCATTTCGCCTCTTCGCCTTGACCCCGCGAAACGTCCGCTCCCAGCCATTCCACCCCACACCCAAGGCGCTTACACCGCGTCCCCTTCTCCACGGGCAAAGACATATCGTCCTCTTCTTCTTGCTGAACCGGGACAGCAGGCGCGGGCGCGCTGGCTGTGGGTGCCACCGCCACCGCCACGGCCGATGCAGCGGTAGAGGTAGAGGTAGAGGTGGAAGGAGAAGGCTTGGCTTGGCCGTATGTCTCTACCCCGTCTGCCGAGATTGTCACGGGGCCAGTGGTGCAGCCGCTAGCTCCTGATGCTGGGGCTGCAGGAGTCGACTTGGTCGAGCTGTGCTGTCCTTTCGTACAGGGCTATACGAATTCGCAATATGTAAGCGTAAGAACCGTTAGACCTCTGGTGTGATAGAAAGAAGCAGGGAGGACGCACGGGAATGGCCATGAATGCGTCGAATTCCATCACGGGCTATACGCACTGTCAGCTTTCACGCGTACTATAAAGCTAGGAGCTAGGCGAGGCAAGGAGCTGACCTTGTTCACTTCGTTGCAGCATGCTAAAGGACGACGGGTTCTGTCAATACCCCATTGCGAATATGAGAGGAGAAGGGAATACTCACACCATGATTTCAAGCCTTCATGGAATACCTAAGAACGACGGTATTCTTGTTAGCCCTGGTTCTCTGAGACCACCAAGCCGATCGATTGGAACGAGTGCGCGCTCACCGGTCCGCCAGGGTGATAGCTACATCCTCCGTCGACGTTGTTCGTCTCGTCGAACTCTTGTCCGCAGCCTTGATGTGCGCATTTGACCATTTTCGTCTGACTGCACTTCTATAGTTCTCACTTTGGGTGGTCTTGGTCTTGGCCGTGATCGTGCGCAGCGATGTTGGGTCGAGTACCGTAGTATACTCGATTTGTCAAAGTACTTTAGCAACCATCAGTCTAGTTAGTTGATAGTGCACGTCCGAAATCTCTAGAATCGCTCGAAGCCGAGGCAAGTCACGTGAGTGTCGTCACCATCATACAAAGCTCAGTGACTAGCTAGATGTACGATGTGCATTCAGCGGATGCATGACCCTCCCAGAAAGTTCAGAGATGCAATACTCTCGCCTGAACAAGCCAGATGTTCCAGCGCAACTGCCGCGTTGTTACACTTCATTCAATCGATACATGGTAAACTTCAAGAACTGCTATTGCTATCGCTACTAATTCTGCAAACTCCTATGCAAGCAAACCCAGCACCACGTCACTGCGCGATCAACCCCGATTCAACTTTGTAGTTCTGATTTAAGGGCGGATGGCGATCTTCAAAGCTTGACGACTATGACCCAGAAGAATCAGTACTGATGACATGTCGTGGTGGACGAGAATCAAACCCACCTGGCCATCTTGTCGAGAGCCTTCTGGTAGTCCTTGAGGTCGAAGACGTCAGTGACCATGCCGGCGGTCTTGATCTTGCCTGAGTCGAGCAGGTCAATGGCACGGGGGAAGCAGTAGATTTGCGAGAACGAGCCGATGATGCGCTACGATAGTTCACGGTCAGCGCAAAACCACATACCGTTCTCAGCACGCTCACCTTCTCGTTGATGAAGATGTCGGTGGGAGACCATTCGGGTACCCTGGCCTTGTCCTCGTAGACACCGTAAACGAGCAAAGTACCACCGCGGGTAACGTAGTTGATGGCGTCGTTGACGATAGACTCAACACCGGTGGCCTCAGCGACAACGTCGAAGCCGTCTACACCAGATGTCAGCGCTGAAACCCCTGGACGATGCCAGCACACTCACAAGGGTTGTCCTCCTTGAGCTGGGCCCACTGCTTCTTAGCGGCGTCCCTGTCCCTCTCGAGGTCAATGTAGGTGTCGGCAGCCTCAACCTTGCGGGCAATGTCCATCTTGATACCCTTGTTGGCAGCGATGGTGATGTGAGATGCACCGCCGAGCTATACGGGGTTTAGCTTTGTTACCTGAATAGAAAACGACAACCCACCTTCAAGAGCTGAGCGAGGATCAAACCAGTAGGACCGGCACCGATCAAAAGGACCTTTGAGCCGAAAGGCATCTTGAGCTTGTCCATACCGTGGATGGCGCAAGAAGCGGGCTCGAGCAAAGTAGCCTCCTCGTCGGAGAGGTTCTTGATCTTGTAGCACTTGGCGAAGTGGCTTCGGGATAGTCAGCTGAGAGCTGGAAGGAGAGATAGGGAGTACTCACTACTTGATGTACTCGGCGAAACCACCGTCACGGGTGACACCGGCAGCGGTGAAGTGCTGGCAGAAGAGCTGGTCGCCCTTTCGGCAGTAGTGGCAGAAACCACAGGTCTCTGTGCGAGATCAGCGATTAATTCATGTTATAAAATCGAATGAAAAAACATACCTCCGACATCGGCAGCGACACGGTCTCCCTTGGCGAAGCCCGTAACCTTGTCACCGAAAGCAACGACGGTGCCGACGGCCTCGTGTCCCGGGATAAGCTGTATAAAATGTCAGCTGGAGCTCCTTGGTTACGGCAGGCCTGCTTACAGGGAACGCAGCGCCGAACTCTCCCTCGTGGATGTGTTGCTATGATGGATCAGCTAAAGTCGTGCTAGAAGTGCGTCGCATGGCTCACGTCGGTACCGCAGACACCGCAGATGTCGACTGTATAGAGATGTCAGTTTCGATTATAATGAAATGTAAAGAGGACTAGAAGCTACACACCCTTAAGCAGGATCTCATCGGGGCCGATCTCCGGGACGGGCACCTTCTTGACCTCGAATTGCTGGGCCTGTTTCGCTGTCAGCTATGCTTCACCCGGCGAAGGTGGTTGGTTTCTAGCTCACCTTGCTGTACTGAAGAGCGTTCATTTCGGTAGCAACCATTTTGACGGATTATGTATATGTGGTTGACTGAATGGGAAAGGAATCGAGAGAACGGAGCAAGAACAATTGTAAATCAGCATGATGTACTGCATTCAGCCTCGCAGCCTGTCGCTATCGCATCAAGGGTGTCCGAAATGGTCGAAAGCACCACCGATCCTCCCGCTCAGCCCCATCACCAGGACGACTAACTGGGTGGATGTGATGGACTGAATCAGAAAGGAGGTCAAGCGCGGCAAGATCGGCGATGGCACCGACGTCGTACCTCGCCCTGGCCCCCGGCAGTCCGGCCTCTCTCCACGTCCTCCTCGAATGGACAGATGGGACTCACGTTTTTTAGTGTGTATGCGGATATGAACAAGAGACACAGCTATGTGTATGTGGATATGTATATGAGTGGAATGGAGAAAGGACAAAGTAGAAGAAAGGAAAAGAGACGTATGTATGCTATGCGGTATGAGGTATGCAAAATTCATTCAGTGCATTCCAGCGGTCCAGCGGTCCAGTGTTCCAGCAGGCTCTACACGTATTGCATTGACATGAGAACGCACTACTTTCTCTTGGCCGTCCCTGCCTGTGCACTGATTGCCCTGGCCCTGGTTCACCGCTCGCCCACCACTCCAGCACAGCGGACAGCGGGCGCACTGTCGTTGCAAACAGTGGACTAGTAGTCACTCGTCCGATTCTAGGGTTGGCACCGGGCTATGATGACGCACTAATTCCCTCATTTCGCTCATTTTCCCTCATTGGCCCGCTACTCAGGGACATATCATGTGCGGCTACAGCAGCCATCGACGTAACTGGGCGAATGCTCTGACATTCTGACATGGTATGCATCGTCTCGTACTCGCTCCCACGTACTCGCTGCTGCACACTACCAACTCAGACCTCGCTTGCGCATGTATGATGTAACTTCTTGAGTAATCTCGACCGCTCTCCCTTCGTCTGAACCCGCATAAGTATCCGTCAAAACACTTGCAGCGACAGCAAAACCCGAGATCTGGTCTAGCTCAGCGCTGTGTGGCAGAAGAGACCATGTATCGCGTTACAACAAACCTCTCAACTGATAGCGTCCTTCACCGGACAAGCGAGGTCGCACAATGCATGACAATTATATGTAGACATCTTGATCCTGCGATCCGATACCTAGCGCAACCTCGCCTCGGCAGCTCTAGCCCTACGTTCCCTCTCAATCTGCGCGCGCATCTCTGCTGACATCCCTCCAAGTCCGGTACTTTCCCCGCCCAACCTCCCACCAAGCTTCTGTGGCCCTTTACCGCCAGTCGCATTCGTCGGAGTGACCGAAGGCGGCGCTTGCGCTGGTGCTGGTGCTGGTTCAGAAGCTGCTTCTTCCGCTGCTCTCGCCTTTTCTCTCTCCTTCAATTTCTCTCGGAGGCCTTTACGTTTTTCGGCCTTTTTCCTATCTTGCTCCGCCTCCATTTCCTCGCTGAGGCCAGAAGGAACATGCGCTTCTTTCCAGTCCCACAAATCTGGGTGCGCATGTGCGAAACGTCTGAATACGTTTCTGACTTCTTTGGTGTTTGCCAAGTCGTATGCTCGTCGACCGCCGTCAACCGTCGTAGTAGGGTCCAACCTCTCTTCCTCTAAGAAGTAACGAATGACATCCTCTTGTCCTGATCCAGCGGCTAGACTAAGAGTAGACGAGTCGAATTCCGCTTTGTACTTCGCCCAAAATGGTCTAAGAGCGTCCACGCGACCTTTACGGATCATGTCTTCCAAGCGTTTCCGACGGTCTAGTCGAGCTTCTTCCTCTGGAGACAAACGGGGAACAGCAGGTGCAGCAGGCTGAGAAGCTGGTGCAGGGGCGGATTTTATTGGAGCTCGTTTGGGTTGGAGAGATGCGATGTACGCGTCGTCTTGCGCTTGCAACGCTTCTTGTGACAAGTGCGAAACCTTGACTCGTGTGAGCTCATGCCAGCACCGCAGTAGCTCTTGCAGTGTCTACAACGAGACTTAGGTCAGCTTGAAGTGTAGCTGAAGTGGTATCCGAAACTCACCGGTCGTCTAGTGGGGAAAGGAAACACCCTTATGCGTTCATCGCCTTTCTTGATAGGTGCGCCCTCATATCCCCAAAAGCTCTTTTTGCCATGCGTACTAGCCCTGATGAATATCCGCTCTGAGGCATGTATATCTTCCTCCCAGTCAATAAGAAGCGCCTGGATCTCCTCTTGCAATGCTTGTTCACCGTATCGACGAAGCATCGCACCGGCCGAGACGGCTTTGGACTTGGCATTGTCGTTGAGAGCCTGCGAGCCTCCCTGCTTCTTTCGTGCTGAAGACGAGACATCAGTATTTGTTGCTGCGTTAAGTTAGGGATTAATCCGTTCCCGACTCACTGGTATACCGATGGAAGGTCTTGTGCTTCAGCACCCTCACTTCTCCCGCACCTTTCACGTCCTGTCTCTCGTTCTTGCCTCTGGGCTTGATACCTACGACCATACCCGCAAAGTGTCCGCCGGCAACCATCAACATGGTCAGCCTCCTCTCCCCCTCATCGTCATCTCCATGAGCCGTAACAGCTTGGTTCGCGAGCTGCATAGCTGCCAGCTCCTTCAAGTAGTCTGCGGCATTCTCGAATGGCGGGAAAAGCGCTCGGTGGATACCGAATTGCGTGTCTTTCGGTATACCCAGATCTTCGATGGAGGTAGTGGGAGAGAACCATATGACCGCTGAGCGAAGATGCGCACGTCGCTGGCGATCGACCAACTCCGCCTCTTCTCCTGATGAGGAAGAGGATGAAGCTACTTTCTGTTTATTTAACAGCCGTGTAATCTTCGACTGCGATGAGCCGGATGACGATGAGGATGCCGAGCCCGATATAGACGACACGCCTGTGTACAGATAGGTCATTAGCTTTGGGCTTCACTGTAATCACCCCGCACTCACGCTCGACCATCTCTTCCCATTCGGCCTGACCGACAGCTTTGCCCTTGAGCTTAGCTTTGGCATTGTACCTATGCCAATCGGACTTGAAGTGCGCTCGTTGCTCTTCGACAGTATCAAAAGCGACGTTGGGGCAAGTCTGACAGCTCAACGAGCCAGCTGCTGCAGTCGTGATCGCTGCAGGGTTCCTGGCTGAGGTTGAAGTTGTGGCTGCGTTTACCTCGTCGTCATCGTCGTCGGCTGTCGATTGCGCTTGGATAGATCGGACACAGAGGTTGGACAGCAGATCAGGCGGGATGGCATAAGCGGATATGCCTCGAGACAAGATCGAAGTGGGTGTTGAGACTGCCATCGTGATCGCTCCTCCCTCGCTGATTGCAGATGTTGGTAGATGATGACCTCGAGTCAGTGTGCTGCTGGATAATCCTTGCTATCCATCGATGATCCCAACTTTTTCAACAGTAGACTCCTTTCTCATGCAACGAGGCAACGAGCAAAACGGTTACGTCATCACGTGGCAATGAGGCTGATAACTGTAATTGTACCAAGCAAGGGCCGCGACTATCCGGCGTGGTTTGAGAGTGAGAGAGTGCAACGCGACCTGACACTGCTTCGACCAAGCATACTTGGATTAACATCTATTGTTCTATTCTCGTCTCTACCTTCACTACTCTTTGATACCTCACGACTAACTACGAGAGAAGACAATCAATATGGCTGAGCAACTGGTGAGTCTCCTGTGCTCGTATGGTACTTGCGCAGTCATATGCAGATGCTGGGTGAACGGCTCCACAGGCCCATCACTCGTCTCTAGAACATCGCTTGCTCTGCTTTCCTTTTGGTCTATGAGCTGACTCGATGCGCGTATCGCAGACTAAAGGTATAGCTCATCCATCATAGAAGTCTGACATGAAGTAGAGCTGACATCGTATCCATCCTGGCATTTGTAGAGCAAATCGCCGGTGAGTCCTTCCCTCCTCGACACTCTGCTATTGATCGGTACGGTATCTAAATTGCGTGACTTGCATTGTAGAGTTCAAAGAGGCCTTCTCCCTCTTCGACAAAGACGGAGATGGAACCATCACCACTAAAGAGTTGGGCACCGTCATGCGCTCCCTGGGCCAGAACCCCACCCAAGCCGAACTCGAGGACATGATCAACGAGGTCAGTCCGCGTCACCTCGCTTAACAACTAGGGTGTACTGACATTTTAATCTGTTCGCTCAGGTCGACGCGGACGGAAACAATTCGATCGACTTTGCGGAATTCATGACTCTGATGGCGCGAAAGATGCACGACACCGACTCGGAGGACGAGATCAGGGAGGCCTTCAAGGTCTGTATTCCCCACGCTTCTCGTCTCGGACTCTAGGTTGACATAATCGCTCGCTCCCCGCGCAGGTCTTTGACAAGAACAACGACGGCCACATAAGCGCCGCCGAGCTCGCGCACGTCATGACCAACCTCGGCGAGAAGCTCACCGACGCTGAGATTAGCGAGATGATCCGCGAGGCCGACAAGGACGGTGCGTGCTCGTGCTGTGTCATCCTCCATATGACACTCTGCTGATACCTCGTTGAATAGGCGACGGCATGATTGACTACAAGTGCGTTTCCACTGTTCTCCAGAGCGCAACCGTGCAGCTGCTGACAAAATTACAGCGAGTTCGTGACTATGATGATGGCCAAGGTCTGTGCATTTTCCGACTTGAAAGGATGAGCGCTTTGCTAATTTTGAACCGCAGTAAATGTGCAGTCGCGATTGAGATGCTCGTTCTCTGTTCGTGTTCGTGCGTTGTGGGATGAGGCTGAAATGGTAATGAAGTGGATAAGTCAACGGTGTTGGGCTTGTAGCTATTTTAGCTGGTTGATGTACCAAGTTTCTTCGAAAAGGATCAATGCGCAGCGTGAGCGTGAGTGGCCGAGGTTGCGGGTGCGAGTGTATGCTGTGAGCGATAGCACTTCCGACGTCTTGGCGAATTGTTGCATCAACCTGAACCTTTCGTTACACTAAGGGGTGATGGTCATTGCATACATACGCAATCTGAGCACATATAAGTGATGCAACGACACATGTAGCTAGTGAATGTATTGACATGACACTCCGCCGACTCTCGCTCTGCTCTACAGCAGGCCTTGACGTTTCAAGTCCTCGTAAGTCTTCTTATCGTACACATTACCCTCATCGTCCTCGAACTCTTCGGCTTTCTCCATACTTGCCATCTCCTGTCTTCCCTCGCGTTTGAGCTTCTCGGCCACTACCAAATACACGTACAATCAACACACATAACAGGACGAAGGAGGAAGAAGAAGAAGAAGTAGACTCACAAGCTAAGACATCTTTGATTTCTGTGATATTGTGGAAATGTTTGCTTGGCGGTAAACCGAGTGCGCGCAGAGCCATGGTATGTTTTGCTTCTGAGAAGTGTTTCTCGAACGCTCTTCGGCCTTGGAACTGGGTCGTTTGGAGCATCAGCAAAGATACGTCTATGAACGTCTGCGTAGATGGAGTGGACTCACGTTGGAAGAGCATAGTGAGCACGGGAATGATACGCCAAGTCCGTGTAACTTGAACAGCCAGAAAGGAATGGCTGCGAGCGTAGATGCAGGTTGTCAGTGGTGCCAATGTACATAGAAGAGACGAATGACTCACGCTTGCCATCCCAACCAAGCGGCAGTTCTGCGCGCGACTTGTCAGCTCTTCGTACTTGATGCTTGGTTCTACCCAGTTCAGCACTCACTGAGGGGATTGTAGATCTTGCCATCCTCATCCTCCTCCTCTTCCTCATCCGCGATAGCCACAGGCACAGCAGGCGCTTCCTCCTGCTCCTCCATCTCCGCTTCTCTTTCCCGAGCAGTAAGCGCCATCTTCCTCTCCACTTCCGACCTCGAATCTGCCAGGCGTTGCGGTATAGGATCAAACGTCAATAATGCCGAAACGAGGAAGGTGAGTTTCGCGTGCGGTAAGATCTTTGAGCGGGATGACGATGCTGTTGCAGCAGCAGGAGCAGGAGATCCTGCTGCTTTGCTTGGATCTGAGGCCGCCAGGCCTTCTTTCTCCTTTTTCTTGTGCTTCGCCGAAGAAAAGTGCGCGTCGTAGACGGTCTGCTTGGAATAGCTCTTCTGGCAATACTGACACCATATCCCCTCTCCGTTGGCTGTGCTCGCTTGCGCTTGGGCCTTTTTAGAGCTGCCCGCTTCCCATCCCTCCACTTGGCCCGCTTCCCATGCCGCGTCAAACTTCTCTTGCTCCTCCGTAATCTTTGCTTGAACATTCAATAAAGGCAGAGCTCGCTCGAAGAACGATAAGAGGTAGGAGTACAGCGTTTGCACGTATTCCAGGTACGCTGCAGACGACTTTTCTTTCAGATCTAGCGTTCGCTCCACTTTGCCTTGTCGCAGCATGTCGAGGTATGCGATATACGATAATCGCGTTGCGCCCTTCAAATTGAGGTATTGACTGTGGGGCACTTCGACAGAAAGATAGCGTCCGTACCCCTCACTGCCGCTAAACACGCTATCCAGAGCTGAAACGACATCACAACATCAGTATTCCAGCTGGCTCCTGTTTGAACGGTATACTCACGATCAATGATAGTCGGCTCCTCGTCCTCGTCGACTTGGATAGTCTGGATCCCATCGCCCTTCACCAGTTCCTCCAGCTCATTCACGAATTGCCTCGCGTTGATCCCAGTATTCCGTCTGTGGAAATCCTTGATCTTGTTGAATCGCACGTAGAACTCTGCCAGATCGTCTTCTCCTGCTGGCGGTGCGGAGAGCAGCTGCAGCTCCCGCGGTCTTAAGCTGAAGATGAGTGATGCAGAATGTAGTTTTGCACAATGACCATACGTCGGATTCGGATGAAATGATGAGAATAGAAGACCAGCAAACCAGTCAGCATATTAGCGCATTGCGTTAGTAGAGCAAAGAGCAGTCTACGCACCCTGGCACATCCTCGTACAAGTCCACCAGCTCCTTTCTAAGCGTACCAACGCGATCCAACGCCTCTGCAGCCTTCCTGTCCCTTCTAGTGATATTTCGTTGAACGGTCGGAGCTTGACTAAGAATATCCGCTAAAGCAGCTTCGTACCGCTCAATCTCCTCGTGCGTTTGTCGCTGCGTCTCGATGATCGAGTCCATTTTGCGTCTTCTCCTAATCAGCCGCTCTCGTTGAGTAATGTGAATGTGCTGTGTTGGTTCAAACAATCTCGTTCTGAGGCATCATAGATATAAAGACAAATGTAGCATTGACACGAGATGCGAGCGGCAACAAAGACGGCCTGCCACACCGCTCGGTCAATCGGCATTATGACCATATTTGATTCCGTTGCCTCTCTCATCTTGCGTATCGAGCTTGAGCAACAATCATCACCAAGGTGTCGGCGCCAGGTTAATGTTCCTCTCCGTCATCTCATCATCGCTGAACAGCCAACAGAAGCGACAAAAGCCATCATGTCAGGCATCAACACGTGAGTCAGCTGCTCTATAACTCATGCTGTCATGCAAGCTGACGGTTGCCCCTCAACAGAGGCGACGAGAAGCTCGTCTTCGAGTCATCCGAGGCGGTCTCGGTGGTATGTATCATCCGTCCATCCACGCTGCGCTGGTTTTGTTGGAAAACACGCAGTGCATTATCGAGAGGTACAGAGGTGCTCATGAAATGACACTTTTGTCCCTCTCGACTTCTAGGCTCCTACTTGTGAGTCTTTGCCTTTGCCATCCGTGACGACGTCGAGCTGACGCCGAGTCTCCTTTCTGATGCGGTGATTAGTCGAGGCACTCAACTTGAAGGAAGATCTGCTTCGTGGTATCTACGCATACAACTTTGAGAAGCCCTCTGCCATCCAGCAGCGTGCTATCATCCCCATTATGCGGGGGCGAGACGTCATCGCTCAAGCTCAGTCGGGTACCGGTAAAACGGCAACGTTCTCCATCTCGATGCTTCAGTCTATCGACTCGAACATCCGCGAAACCCAAGCGCTCGTCCTCTCGCCCACGCGAGAATTGGCGGTCCAAATCCAGACTGTCGTCCTGGCTTTGGGAGACTACATGAACGTGTCCTGCCACGCATGTATTGGTGGAACTAGCGTTGGCGAGGACATCAGGAAACTCGAGGCGGGTCAACAGGTCGTCAGCGGAACTCCTGGCCGAGTGTTCGACATGATCCGTCGACGCAATCTCCGAACAAAAGACATCAAGGTGGGTTTCGTTCACTAATTGTTGCTTTAGCTAACAATTCTTTAGATGCTCATTCTCGACGAGTCAGACGAACTGTTGAACAAGGGTTTCAAAGACCAGATCTACGACATCTACCGATACCTCCCTCCCGCGACCCAAGTCGTCGTCGTCTCGGCAACTTTACCGCACGACGTGCTTGAGATGACAACAAAATTCATGACTGACCCAATCAGGATCTTGGTCAAGCGTGACGAGTTGACTCTGGAAGGGATCAAGCAATTCTTCGTTGCTGTCGAGAAGGAGGATTGGAAATTTGACACCCTCTGTGATCTGTATGACACGTACGTATCTTCTCTTATCATCGCAAAATATGAGTCTTACTCCCTTGTAGTCTGACCATCACCCAAGCGGTCATTTTCTGCAACACCCGGCGCAAGGTTGACTGGCTTACGGAGAAAATGCGCGAGGCAAACTTCACCGTCAGCAGCATGCACGGTGAGATGGTTCAGAAGGAGCGAGACGCCATCATGGCCGAGTTCAGGGGTGGTCAGAGGTAAGTCCTGCCTTCCTATTTGCCATTCTAGAACGCAAGAATAATGGCTGATATGATTGCAGTCGTGTGTTGATCACCACCGACGTCTGGGCAAGAGGTATCGACGTGCAACAGGTCTCCCTCGTTATCAACTACGATCTCCCCTCATCTCGTGAAAACTACTTGCACCGTATCGGTCGAAGTGGTCGATTCGGCCGTAAAGGTGTAGCAATCAACTTTGTCACCGTGGAAGACGTCAGGATCCTGCGCGATATCGAGCAGTACTACTCTACTCAAATCGACGAGATGCCCATGAACGTCACCGAGCTTACATAGTTCATAGACGAATATCATATGCAATTCATGGAAACTTCAAACAGGCTATGTCATGGCTGCGTACTGTCTCCGCTTCACGTTAACGATCATTGTCCTCTGGCATGCGCTGAAACACGTAACTCGTCAAAGCATCAAATCTACTCCCAATGGGTATATCGTGAAATATGGTTAAAAGTTTCTTCTAACGCGCGAACGATATTTACAATGCCTCTATCACCAACTAATTCGAAACTGCATCAAGCCACGTCAACTAATCAAACCTCCTCGACCCTTCTCAGCGCGTTGCCAGTGTTGCGTGTTGGGGCAGGAGGAACGGGCGGCTTTCGAACCAGGACTGGTAGACTCGTTCTCCTGCTCACCACTTTACTCTCTGTTGCTGATCCGGTGTTCGGCGCGGCATTATGCTTCGTCGATGCGCTGAGCGGGGCACGTGTGCTCGACGCAAGTCCAACGCTCGATTCGCGCCTTGCTCTCATCGTCGCCGTCGCGGTGGAAGTTGAGGCCGTCAATCTGCGCGGGATAGGAGTCGTATCTGGTCCAGTGGACGGGGTGGGTGTGGCCGGTACCCGTGACCCTGCTCGCAGGGAGGAAGCGAAGCGCGTCGAGCTCAAAGAGGAAGAGAGTCCGGTCCTGCTCGACGATCGAAGGGTCATGGGCGTAGCGAGTGCCGCACCTTGAGTGTAGCTATGGGTATGGGTGTTGGTAGAAAGGGGTCTACTCCTCTCTTTGCGCTGCACAAGCGCCAGCTCGACCTGCTTACTCTCCAGCGCGACATTCAATAGCTCTTTATCCTCCTCGAGCTGCCAGACCTCCTTCTCCAATTCGACTCTACCCATTTCGGTCATCGCAGACACACGGCGGCGCTCTTCCAGCTCGGACCTGAGGCTCGTCTCGCTCAATTTCAGCGAATCGATTTCGGCGAGATATCGTTCGAGGCGCGAGCCAGAGTCCGCCGAACGGGCTTTGAGCGACTCGGCTTCCACCACTGCGCCGCTCAGGGCACTCAGACGTGAGTCTAGCTCGTCCTCGAGATCTGATAATTGCGCGCGAAGTCGGCTTTGAACGCGTTCGGCATCTTCCGTCTGGCGTCGAAGGGCAGAACGAGTCTCTTCCAGATCAATCTCGACCGAGTCGGCTCGTAGGCGATTGGTCTTGAGCTGCTCGTTGGCGTCGGCAAGGTGCGCGCGGAGCGACATGGCATTCTCTGTCTCGTCTCGTTGACGCTCAAGCAGGTCGACTAGCTACAGTAAAGCTTCATCAGCACAAATTCCACACTGCTAACGATAGTCTCACCTCTTCCTTCTCCTCCTCCCAACATCGTTTCTCCTCCTCGTACTTCGCCATCATCCCACTCGCCTTCATCGCCGCCCACTCCCTCTCGGCCCCCATCCTAGTCAACTCCTCCACCTCATCCCTCACTTTGCGGATCTCCTCGTGAGCGGAAGAAAGCTTTTCGTCATTCTCGAATCGCATCAACCCGAGTTTCTCCTTCATAGTCGAGATTGTCTTGTCCTTTTCGACGAGGTCGAGTTTGGCAGAGACCAATGCCTTAGAGTCGGTTACAGACAGTATTCGGAAGGTATCGAGTTGACCGCGCAGAGTTCGAAGCGAAAGGACCTTCTCTTCCACATCCACTTCTCTAGCATTCAAGGTATCTTGTTGGCTGACAATGAGCTCTCGTAGAGCTGCCAACTCATCTTGCGCGGAAGACAACGCCTGATCTCGCTCTTCAAGCTGAACTTCAGCAACCCTCTTCGCTTCCTCTATAGAGCTCGTCTTCGATTCGTATTTGCTTGTGAGAGTATCGATTTGCTGACGAAGGAGGTTGACGGCGGTATCACGTCCCGCCAGCCGTTGATGTGCCGATTCCAATTCTCGCTTCGTCTTGGTTCTGGAAATCTCTTCTTGCTCATCTACCTCCTTCAGCTTGATGTTGTCCAGCTGGAGAGCCTCATTGTCCCGTTTCAGCTCTTCGCCCCAGAGTAAGGCATTCGCCAACGATAGGTCGGTGTCTGAGCATTTGTCTCTTGTCGCTTGGAGTGCGGAAGCGTGATCCTTTCTTGCGATCACCATTTCGTCTTTCTGCGTCTCCAAGTCTTGACACTTTGTGGCAAGAGACAGGTTCTCAGCCCGAATCTCGTCGAAATGTTGCTCGTTGACAACGATCGCCTGCTGAAGCTGCTCAATAGCTATAATACCAGAAATTTGCGGTCAGCGATCATCTCCCAGCCGAATATAATCACTGATACTTACCACTCTCCCAGCTATGGCATTTGCAGCGGAGCTCTTGCGCTTCTTTCTTCTGCTCCTCGACTTGCCTCAAGAGAAGAACTCTCTCAGCATTTTGGTCATCTGTCGATGTCTTAGAGTCTTCCACCTCGGATCTCAAGACGTCCATCATCACCTCACCTGCCTTGACCTGCGCTTGCAGAGCTTGAGCGTGCTCAGCATGAGCTTCCAGAAGTCGGCGAGTCAAGCCGAGCGGTGGCGCCGAGGAGCGGCGCTTAGCCGCGGGCGAATCATAAGAGAGCTCGGAGAGGCTGGGGAGACCATTAGGCGAAAGAGGCGTGTGATAAGATGTCGTATTGGTCGTTGGTATGGTGGCCGAGTGCACAGCAGGTGTTCGATCTGGTCGAGCATGGAGGTCCATATAGTCGACTGGGTTGTTCCAAGAGTTTCGAGCACTTGCAGAGGAACTTTCGTCGATAGTGGAGAGTGGAGTACTCTGGAACGCTTCAAGTCCATCTTCGCTATCGGTATCCGCGAGAGCGTCGCCACCTCCAGAAGCATATTCAAGGTCGTCATCCTCTTCGACTGAGGCGGGCGCAAACTCCTCGCTGTCTGCCTGCTCATCTTCATCTTGCAGTAGTTCCTCCATACGCTCATCATCCGAGCTGTCTGCTGGAGACGGGGTGCCAAACGCGTCCAGCGACATGCGCTTGGCGACGAACGGGGAGAGCTTGATTTCGTAAGGCGAAGAGGAGCGCTTGGCGGCTCTGGCAGCTTGGTCTCGAGCGATATTGCGCCGGGGCGAAGGACTGCTTTCTGCTCTGTGGTGAGTGCGCGGAGGTGTCACACCGCTACCTGGAACCGTCAGAGTGTCATGCGTGGTACTCGAGGGAGTCACACTGGCTGGGCCATATGTGTCGCGAGAGAAGAATCGGATCGCTACAGTATAGTCGCAGGCAAATCAACAAGAAATCATTGGCAGTGCCCCAACACGCCAACTCACCATCTTTCTCATGTCTCGCACCATCCACAAAGGCGCCACGTCTGAGATCTGCCTTCTTGCCGCCAGGAGTACCCACTGGCAACTCTTCGTCCTTGACAAACATCTCGAGAGCCTCTTCGTCGTGTCTGTCCTGCTCCTCGGCTGCGAGTCGAGCAGTATCGATGATCCGACCTGATCTGAAAGCTTGCCCAAAATCGTCAGGGGCAAAGTAGGTGGTCGAGTCGGCGTAATATGAGTCGAAGTGGGTGATTTGGCCAAGAGGTACTGGATGGGGATGCTGTGTGGTTGACGGCACGGACAACCGGGGCGGATTCGATAAGTGACGGGTGCGCGGCGGCGTCGTATTGCCTATAGCATATGTCAGCTTGACGGGCATAAATCTGGGCACGGACCGCTCGTACCCTGTGGCCAGTCAGCTGGGCGGCTGGCTGGGCTGTTGCTAGTCAACTGAGCTGGAGAGAACCTCTCATCGAAACTCGTGTACCGCCTTCTTCCAGGCGACGAGCCATCATGAGCCAAGCCGTTTCCTGTCCTGGCACTGTTTTGATAAACAGGACGAAGATCAAGCTCTACTCGCATACGGAACCTGACGCTGTCCGGGGTATTGCTTCCATTATCGTTGAAGTCAAGGAAGGGTTCACGGGAGAGATCCATGCTTGGCGCAGGCTTGCGTCGGATTGAGCGCGTGCTGGGGGATCGAGAGCGGTATACCTCCTCTCGACGAGAGACTGGGCGATTGACGAGATCGTGAGGAATCGCTGAAGGGATTGGCGGGAGCGGCTCGTATGCTATCACGCAGACGTCAGATACTGTAGTGCCCTTGAGCGATTGTAGGGGGTACAGAATGTAGAGCGAGAACGCACCATGACTATCGGAGCTGAGGCGCATGTCCCGTGGGATACTCTTACTCCCCTTTCTCAACCTATTGCTGCCAGGCGGACTGACCTCGGATACCACTAGATGCGGAAGTTTCACCGAGGCGCGATCGAGTCGATCGAACGGCTCGCCAAACGCTGGTTCCGCAAGGGTGTTTCGACCACCACCCTTATCCGCGCCCCAGCCCTTCTTGCCTGATCGTCTAGACTTGTTCTTCAAAGCGCTCATACTTGGATAGTGCGCTAATGACCTTAGTATGGAGGGTGTGCGACGATGACCCCTCTTCGACGGTGAAGGCTGAGGCTGAGGCAGAGGGGTGGAGTACCTCTCATTCGCGTGTCCGGAAGCGTGGGGGTGCGAGGGGACTGTATCGTCTATCGAGGAAGAGTGCTCTTCGCCCTCGAGAGAAGAGGATGGGCGGGTGGTATATGGTGTAGTAGTACGCTGGGATACGCTGGCGCTGGCGCTGCCAGGGCGGTGGAAGGGGATGAGCCGATTGATCAGATCCATCTTTAAGGAGAGTCGGAGAAGAGCTGAAGGGCTGTCCACCAGCAAAAGAGAGGATGATCAGGCGAATAACAGTGCAGTCAGCACAAGAAAGCTGAAAGCAAGAGATAGTTGCGCGCGATCATGTTGCACCTAACATTGTTGCTTGTGTCTTGTGTCTTTGTTGATGAGCCAACGTAGAATGTCCTTCAACTGGATCAACAACTCACAAAAACAAAAGAAATCATTCGCCACTTTCGCTCTGAAACAGCGCTAGCATGCCTCTCTATCGTACTCTTTGGAAGCTGTCAGAAGTGTCTCTGTTGTTGTACGTGCATCCCACAACAAGAAGGCGCTGATCGGTGCGATAAACGCGTTTTCATGCAGTCACAAATGGTACTATTCGAAGGCCGAGTCAAAGTAATCTAGCAAAAAATATATTCCCTATCCCGTCATATCCGCTCTCTTTCAGCCTTTGTGGCGTCTACCAAACCCTAGTGTCAAGCAGCAGATCCCCATTGTGCTCGAGACCGAGACAAGCCTTGAGGAATTGCTCGAGGGCATTGCGCTGCCTGTTGAGCGAGTTGACGACGTCCGTGCCGGGCTTGACGAGAGGTGCCTTGAGCATGTACGAGAGCAAAGATAGGATGCTGTACAACGGCTTGTGCTCGTCCGACTCGGAGGCATAGTCGCGGTAGGTGACTCGAGTGAGCAGCTCAGCCAAGATGGCCAAGTCGAAGATCAACGGCGTGGCCAGGAGCGAGTCCTCACACTCGTTGAAGATGTTCATGACGTTACGTCCGCCCATGAGCAGCTCCGAGTAATACTCGTCAATGGCTCGCTCTGCCAATGTTGTCAGTTACCACACGTGAAGTGTAAACGGGTTGGTTAACTCACTCGAATCGCCGACAGCCGGGACATGCTTGATGACCACAATGTGGTCAGGGTGCTCTCCCTTCTTGACCACCTCGCCGGTCTCCTGGGTAAGGGTCGCAGCACTCTTGTAAAGAATCGAATTGGCGGCAACCATGTCGTCAACCTGTATGTCTCCAGTATCAGTACGAAAATATTACCGTTATTAATCAAGCACTTACGACACTGGACTTGGAGATCTCCTTGGACCTGAACTGCCTCTGCGAGCTCAAGTTCTTGCCGTCATTGTTACCCAAGTGGTTGTAAGACGAGATGGACAGGGGCTTGATACCCGCGTTGACAAGGAACTCGGCCAGAACAGACTTGACCTTGGTCTGGCCCGACTTGAAGTCGTCACCGCCGATGAAGGTCTGGTGCTTCTCAGCAAGCTCGATGCAGCCGGGAACAAAAGTGTTCTGCGGCGAGCCGTTAATGAAAGGCGCACCCTCGAGGATCGAAGCGATGGCGAACACAGTCGAGGGGGAGACTTCCTCGTGAGACGCCTCAACTGCCTTGAGGAGGTTCTCAGCAGTGTCGTTGATGCCGGGGATAATATCGGCGTAACGCTCAGTGTTGGCGGTCCAGAGTACGACCAGATTGTCGAGCTGGTTCTCTGTCTTGAATCGACGGATGTCGGCGCGAATGTGCTCAAGATGAGCAGCCTTGTCATCCCCAGGAATGAGGTTGTCAGCACGATCAGCTTGATTGGCGGCGATGAAGTCGGGGTCTGCGGTAGGAGTGTTTAGTCAGCTGAACGTTGTGATATAATGATATGGAGCGCTTACAGTAGATACTGGGCATTGGCTTGACGCCCTCCATGTGAGGGATCAACTGCCTCTGCAGGTCCCATTCGAGTACCTTGGCGCGATTCATAGCCTTGTCCATCGGCATGGACGAAATATCCCATCCACCAATGACAAAGTCGTTGGGGTGAACCATGGGCAGCATGTCCGAGAGAGGGACAAAGACATCCTTGCCGTTCTCGGGATCAGTACCAAGGCGAACAGTGGAGGCGCGGACGACCGAGCCAATGTAGTTGGGCTGCTGAACGCCGTTCTTGGTGTGCCACGAGATGTTGTGCTTGTTGGCGAGGTGGGTAGCGAGAACGGTAGTGCCGTTGTTTCCCCCGAATCCAACAAGCAGAAGACTGGTAGGTATATGTCAGCTAGTCAACGTCAAATCCATGCAGAAGAGCTCACCCAACACGGCCAACCTTGGACTTGGTGAAGAACTCGTAGTTCTTCTCGGTCTTTGTGACCGTCAGCTTACCGTCGGCATCTTCTGCAGTTGAGGTAGGTAAGTCACAAATCTAAAGTCGTAGTAGAGGAGATGGGCAACTCACTAACGACACTGGCACCCCTGTCAGTGAACTTCGCCCTGATGCCCTCCGCCTCATAGGTGGTGGCCTCGCTCTCGACCTTGATCAGACCGCCCTTCGGGGCCCTCTTAGCGCTCGAGTGGACCGTGGAGTGGTCCACGAGCTGGCGCGCAGGGAGGGAGAACGAGTCGTGATGACCGTCGGCCGCAATGGGATCAATGGCCATAGGAGCCATCTTCTTGTGCTTTTTTTGTGGATTGATTTGTTATATGAGGTGGGACGAAGGGCTTAGAGTGATATTAATGGGGCTGCCGCAGTGTGTTTGTTACCGCTGTAAGTATGGACAAGAAACGCTCATGTCAGTGAGGAGGCAGCGGTGCAAACGAACGACGGTCACGAATGCGGCACGGGGAAAGGAAGTGATGGCGAGGTATAATCACTCATACTCACCGGTGCTGGTTGTGTGCGCTGCAGAGACCGTTGCTAAACATAGACGGAAGCCTTGCGGCCGGTTGGAGTTGAGTGGGAGGTTGGGGAGTACTTGGTACTCTGTAGTGATGATGATCAGGACGTGCAGTCTGTATTGCAGGAGGTTGGGTGAAGAAGAGAAAAGAAAGGGGATAAAGTGTGAGCGAGGCTGTTCATTCTTTATAGACACGCGGCTGATCATTCATTGTTTCGATACAGTGCTACCCTGCTACGGTGCTACGGTGCTACAGTGCCCCATCACCCGCATTGTCCCACGCACGGGCCCCTCGGCGAGCCCCTCTGTGCCCGAACAAGCATAAGGGCAAGTGGTAATTGAAAACGGGGGTAACACCTAGCACGCCATCAACACAGCACACAGCACGCCCAGGACAATCCAGACATTTGATACAGGGACCCTAGAAGAAGGGTTCCCGGGGCGAGGCCGTTTTGATTCCGAAGTCACAACAACACCAATGACGTGGATTCGTTTCGGGATCATGCGGCAGCAATAGTATCAACCCAAAAGTCGAGGTTGATGCGCTACGAGTAATGACGGTTTCGAGTTGGTTTCACTGGCAACTTTCTAAAGTGTATGACATTGAATCAACCTGCGACATCTGCTCTACACCCGACGTCGCAGCAACACCGCCTGAACCACTTGTATGCTCCGCGCTCTCGCTCGCAGGACATCAAACAGGCTCGCTACTTCTCACAATTCTCACCTACCCACCTCTCGCATAGCATTCCAGCGCATTGTCAACATGTCGTCTTCAGCATCCATCCCGGACCAGATTTCAGCTCTCCAAGTGCGCATCAAGGAGCTGAAGATGTCCAAGAGCGATGCGTCAGCCGAGATTGAGCAGATGAAGTCCCTCAAAGAGGTGCAGAAGGCGGAACTGGAAGCTGCCAAAGCCGCTGGCGGAGCTGCTGGATCCCACTCGTTCGTCCTCAAAACTCCAAAAGGCACCTTGGACCACAAACCCGAAGCTGCGCTGTTGAGGAAGAAGATCTTCAGTACATTAGAAGGCATCTACCTCAAACATGATGCTAGTACGATCGATACGCCAGTCTTTGAGCTCAGGGAGATCTTGGCGGGGAAATACGGAGAGGACTCCAAGTTGATCTATGACTTGGCCGACCAAGGTGGAGAGATCTGTTCATTGCGCTATGACCTCACCGTGAGTAGCTGGCCGAAAATGAGCAAATTTGCGTCAACACAGCTAACCACAACCCATTGTTGCAATAGGTACCCTTCGCAAGATATGTCGCCATGAACGGCTTATCCTCTATCAGGCGATACCACATCGGAAAGGTCTATCGCCGAGATCAGCCCGTTATGACCAAAGGACGAATGAGAGAGTTCTACCAGTGTGTGAGTGCTATCGATCAACTATGAACTACAATTGTTACGTGTCTGATATTGATTTGCAGGACTTTGACATTGCCGGTACCTGCGACCCCATGGTCTTCGACGCCGAGGCACTGCGAGTCGCTTGTGAAGCTTTGACAGCTCTGGATATCGGAGAGTATACTATCAAGGTGCGTTACGAATTGTTGGAAGGTCGCGGCGAGTAGCTGATCATTCGTACTCTTCCCAGCTCAACCACCGTAAAATTCTTGATGGTATTTTCGAGCTTGCCGGCGTGCCAGCAGACAAGACCCGGGCAATCTCTTCTGCCGTCGACAAGCTGGACAAGGTGGGTCTGAAGCCTGAAGGTGGGATACAAACGTTAACTTTTAGTAATACAGCTGCCGTGGGCCGACGTTAAGAAGGAGATGACGGTTGAGAAGGGACTGGACGAGGCTGTTGCCGACAAGATCGGGGAGTATGTCGGTCTGAAAGGTGAGCTGATCAATCAACCGAAGTCGGAAAGCATCAGCTGATAGTCGATAGGACCCGGATTCGAGCTCTTGGAGAAGCTCAAATCGGACAAAGCGCTCATGGCTGTCCCTACTGCCAAAGCGGGGCTGGACGATATGGAGACTTTGTTCAGGTACCTGACTGTGTACAAGGTGCTCGACAAGGTGGGTGAACTGCTTTGTCTCGTCATTCTAGTTTGGTGGCTAATTCAGACGACACACCATAGATGAGCTTCGACATGTCTTTAGCCCGAGGACTGGATTACTACACTGGTATAATCTTCGAGGCGATCCACGGCCTCTCCGCCCCGCCGTCAATCGCGCCCAACCCCGCCGTCCCAGCACCCTCGCAGACCGAATCCTCCACTCCATCCACGTCGTCCAACTCAGCATCCAAGTCCAGCAAATCCGGCAAAGCGGGCGGCGTAGTAAACGAAGACGGGATCGACGAATCGACTATTGGCGTGGGCTCCATAGCCGCCGGAGGGCGATACGATAACCTCGTAGGCATGTTTTCGGAAGCGGGCGGGAATAAGAGAGAACAAGTTCCTTGTGTCGGATTCAGCGTAGGCGTGGAGCGCGTGTACAGTATTATGGAGAGCAGGCGGAGGGGCAGGGAGGAGAAAGTCAGAGGGAAAGAGACCGAGGTCTTTGTGCTGGGGTTGGGAGGTGTGGAGTTGGAGAAGAGGATGGAGTTTGCTACGCTCCTCTGGGATAACGGGATCAAGGTAAGTCTTTTCCCTCGTTTCTTTCTTATATCATCATGTGTCCTCTGGAATCGAAGAAGGAGCACGATGGGATTTTGAGCTGATGCCCTGCACGACATCGCAGACATCCTTCTCCCCCAAAGTCAACCCCAAAGCACCAGCACAATGGAAACAAGCAGACGACGATGGCGTCCCCTTCGTGGCCATCCTCGCCCCGAAGGAATTGGCAGATGGTAAAGTCAGGATCAAGAGGCAGGTTGGCAAAGATGCCGCTGGGGAGGATAATAAGGGCGAGGAGATCGAGGTGAACCAGGTTGTCGAATACTTGAAGAAGCAGTTGGGCAGGCAGTGATCGCTCTGTTATCCTCACGAACGCACGTAGACATGACAAGATCTCGCCTCGCTCTGCAACGTATAGTATGGGCCTTGGGACCAGTACAGCATATATAGATAGACACCGACATGCATAGCTGTCACCAGTGCTAAACCACAAATGTTCATCGAGCAGAATACAAGCGCGCCTGTTCGTCGCTTTCCTCATCTGACTCAGAGTCCGTCATGTCGTCCCCGCTGTCATCTGCTACGTCGGACGTATCTTCGTCGTACTCTGGTACTATAGCGCTTCGAGGGGGCGCAGTGAGTCGTACTTGCGGCGCATCAGGCTCGTCGCTGTTGTACAGTAAATCAGCACTCATCTCCTCCACATCTGCGTATCTGGATAAGACTGGACATCGGCTCACCTGTCCGTCTCATCCTCGCTCTCCTCGCTCTCGCTGTTAAGGAACGCGTCCAGATCCTGGAACTTGCTCTTAACGCCTTGCGGCACGGACCCAGCGGGCGACGCATCGAACGGCGAGGATGGCGCAGGAGATCGCCCCTGGCCATGACTATGATTCGATATATTGCCTATGCGTACAGGTGCAGCAGAAGGATGGGAGGAGATCGTACTGTTCGTATGAGACAATATGGGTGTGGAGGATAGTAATGGCGTTGCTGCTTTTGATTGGACGGGGTTATCGAGCTATGCAACAAGTGCTTTAGCATCGTAGTCATGCTTCGATACTCCGAGTTTGCGATGCGGACATACCTCTGAATCTCGCAGGGACGAGTCTGTCGGATCGTCTGTCCATTCAGGTAGCTCCTCGTAACCACTAAGCTTCCTGCCTGCAATCCGGGACATGGAGCCAACTTCATATTCGCTCCCTTTCACTACACGCGGACACGGACGCAGATGATAAGCAGGCGTTCGGCTGAATTGAACTTGAGCGCCGCGTCGCAGCCCATACTCACATTGTGTATCGCCGCGCTCGGCAACTTCCCTCGAGCCAAGAAGTACAATCTTGACCTGTTCTCTCCGAAGGACTACTCCGCCCATATCCCGCTCCTCATCCTCATCTTCACTTGGTGCTTCAGTGGTCACAGCAGTCTTCTCGTCCCGCACACCACGCAGTAGAGCATGTAGGAATCTCGCTCGATCGCGCACATCGTAATCCGCGTCGTAGCGAGCTAGGGCGAAGAGGTACTGCGCCATCAGGTTGAGTTGCGCTGTTGAAGGCGATAGAACGAGCAGCTTTGTCGTGAGAGTAAGGACCTGGAGTTTCGCGATGATGGCCTAGTACAAAAGCAAAGATGAGAATCGTCAAGCAATTCAATGCACTGTCAAATAGCTCACCTCGTCCGCAAAGTCTTTGACGGCTTTTCGCATGATGTCTGGGACCCACAACTCCACTCCTTCCCACCCAAGCCCTTTCTTCTCCCTCTCGCCAGCGGAGGAAGCGGCGAATTGCCCAACAAGCCAAAACACGCTCGCGCGGGCTTTAGCATTAGTGATCCCATCCATCTGTTTCGCGAGTCTGGCGACCAATTTTTGCGGTGTAGGAAGAGTTTGCGATGTTTCGTTCGTTACGCTGGCTGGTTTGAGTGATTGGGACAGAATCACTGATTTCAGGACAATGACCGCTTGAGCGACCAGGGCGTCTGGTAGAGAGTATCAGTTTTCTTGATTTGACCTGTCGGCGATTCGTGAAAGGGAGCGTACCTCTTGGGCTTTTGAGTAGTCTCATCAGAGTACTCAGACCCTTGGCAGCAACTTCGGGCTGGGTCCTAACGCAGTGTCCGATAGCGCGGACCGCAACTTCAGACACACTGTCTTCGGGCAGTCGCAAGTATTGCTATCGAGCAGGCGTTGGCAAGTGTCACTATGCACCTCAACGCTCGACACTCACCTTGAACTCGCGGATGGACACTTCGGCATTCTCGGGAGACACGAGCGCGATCAACGTGCGCAGCTTGGAGCGCTGCACCGACAACGATTCAGCAGAATGGAGGAAGAAGCTAGAATGATAGGCTGAGAAGAGCCACTACGAGGTGACAGAGCATAAAATCAGCTTGTCCTTTCCATTGCAACCAGAAGCTGAGCAGCTGAGCTCACCGGTCTTTCTTCAGCCATCGAGGCGATGACATCCCACGTGAGCGCGCCAATCTCGTCTCGCTCAAGTTTAGCATTGCCGGAGCTGCCGGCCAATCTTAGCAGTGGGAGGACCAGGAGACCTTGCCCCACTACCTTGTGGCTGGCTGGAGCCAGATGATAGTAGGCGTTTGCGGTAGCCAATATTACTGCTGGATTACGGGATTGGAATAAGGGCTTGATGCAGTGCAAGAGCATCGCGAGATCTTCGTCTAGACCAGCGAACTCATCTTCGCTATCGCCGTCAGCATCGCCGTTGGTTTTCTTGACTTCTGCGGCATTGGCGATGGCTTGAGAGGGCCGAGTGGACCCGGCGTTATCTGGCTTCTCGAGCATGGCTCTCGCGTAGCATATCAGCACGTTGAGCGCCACCGCTTGGCCCCACTCGTCTGCGTCGACTATGAGACGGCATATGTGACGATAGTACGGGTGGAGGAGGTCGAGGCGATCGGGACAGATCTCGAGGAAGGCGGTGAGCGAAGCGCCCAGCGTGAGGGGAGAAGGCGACGCCAGGAGTGTCTGCAGCAGAGGAAGGATCTGCGACAAGGAGGACGTGTCCATTCTGCGATGGGGTACAGAGAGATGTTAGCTGATGCAAGGATGTGTCAAATACCAGCTACTACTCACTCATACACTTTGGCCAGACCGCCAGCGACGGTCTTCCTGACCCACGGATTCCGATCATTGACAAGCTTCCTGAGCCCGAGCATGACGATGCCTGGGAGTGGGCGACGTAAGCTAGGCACGTGCGAAGACATTTCAATCCATGGGCAAGCTTACCTTGGATGACTGGCACGCGGATTGAAGTGAGGACTCGGAGCGACATGGATCGTATGAGCGGTGAAGGATCCGAGAGGTCTTTCTGGAATGTATTGATGGACAGAAGCAGGAGGTCGGAGTTGGTCGAAGCGCTATATAGCTCGAGGATCAGTACGAGACATCGAGAGCGCTCTGTGCTAAAGGTGTGGATGGGAACAACTCACAATCGGAGGAGGTAGATGTAGACGAGCTTGCGGATTTCGATAGATTGCGAGACGACATTCTTGACGACCTGAGCAAAGAAGTTCTCCATATCGCGCCCCTTGCTCATCCCAGCAATGATCCTCTTCATCCCCTCCAGCCTCTCTCTATCCACACGACTATCCAAAAACTTGGATATTTCTTTCACTTTGTCATCCGAAGACGAATTGTCGAAATAGGTTGAAGTGGTTGACGAGGATCCTCCGCCCAGAGTTGACGAGAGTAGCGTGATGTCTCGTGTCGTTTCTTGGAAGTTCTCTTTGATCCGCTGTGACAGCCGGTTCAGCGCCGTCATCTTCGCTCTGCGCTCTTCGATCTTCACTCTTTGCACCGTGCGCTAGACTTGGCTCGCGCTTGCAGTCTGTATAGAGGCTTGTCAAGTGGGATATAGAACGAGCATGTTAGTCCAACGCACGAGCTGAAACGCGGGCCACCACCTCGGACAGCATCACTCGTAATTGATTCCGTCCTCGCAACCGAACTTTCCGACGGAACAATATCAGTCTCGAGGACAGGCCAAAAAGTCAAGAGTGACCATCCCAATCCGTACCTTTACATCTTCAGCTAACCCCCAAGTAGCCATGTCATTTCGATACGGAGCGCAAGCACTCGCAGGGCCATCCCGCCTGCGAGTGATAGCTAAGTCATCGGGCCTCGGCTCAGCTCGCCATGGGACGCGGTTCCTGCCGAACTCGATACGAGCGATACACACCTCCCAACCCCGCCTGACAAATGAGGTCGAAGAAGGACAAGATGAGCCGCATATACAGACATTATCATCCAACCCCGAGATATCATCATCGGAAGCCAGCGACGAACTGCGCTGGATCCGAACCGAGGTGCGAGAGAGAGCGCGACAATCACTCGCTAAAGGGAGATTACCTGATCCAGAGGACGAGTCTATCTCGACTATGGTAGAAAGGCGAGCTCGGGGGGAGCCATTGCAGTATATCCTCGGTGAGTCTGCTCATGCGCCATCTGAACCACCTCAACCATCTCTTGGTGATTGTATTTGGGATCGCTGCTGATAGTGGTACGTTACAGGGAACACCGATTTTGGGCCTTTGAGCATCCTTTGTCAGAAACCAGTCCTGATCCCTCGGCCCGAGACGGCACACATCTTCACTGCGCTCTCCGAGCATATCGATTCTCTATCTTCCACCTCGTCTTCCTCGACTACATCTTCGACCAGCAGACAGCCAGAACCAATGAAGGTGCTGGACCTATGTACAGGCTCAGGCTGTATCGCCCTCCTCCTCTCTCACTTCTTAGGTCCGAAGTTACATTCCGTGCAAGGGGTAGATAACTCCCCAGCTGCTATCGCTCTGGCGTCAGCCAATATCCAGCGACTGAAAGCTTCGAATGTCAAAGTCAAGTACGGGAACATCTTCTCCGACCCTGCGACTTTGCTGGCGAAAAGCGAAACCGAGAAGGAGAGCGCCCAAGTGGCGATAGTGGTGTCCAACCCCCCTTATATCCCTTATAACGAGTGGCAGAAGCTTCCCGCGTCTGTAAGAGAGCACGAGTCGCCCGCTGCGCTTCTCGGCGATCGATCACCACCATCCACTTTTACTTCCACTTCGACTTCGCTTTCGGGTTCTGCAGGTTCTGCAGGAAACGGAAATAGGGGATTGAGGTTCTACGAGAGGATAACGGAGATCTTGCCTGATCTCTTACTTGATGAGCAACAAGTCATCAATAGTGGTTGGAGGGGATCGCCTAGAGTAGCACTGGAAGTGGGCCATAATCAGGCCCAGGAAGTAGAACGGATAATACTTGCAGGAGGATACATCCAGCGGACTGAAGTGTGGGACGATCAGTACGGTGTCCCGCGAATGGTCGTTGGTTGGGCATGAATCCATGAATGCGTGAGAGCATGGATGCATGAAAGGGTATATGCTATGCGGGGTGCAGGTATCAAGTTTACTTCCGTTTAACTCGTTTTGGCTTTTGCGATTGGCGCAGAGGACAGTTGTCTAGCGGACAGATACACTCCGACCAAACACGTCGCTAGTAACGTGTACGTTACGGTAGGACCTTGCACCCAGTATATCGACGAGGCGAGTAAAGGTCCGATTGCTCGACCCAGCTGACCCTGCGATACGAGTTTGTATATCAGCGCGACTGATGGATGCCCGTGCAGCAGGAAGCCCTGACACGCTGACCCACCTTGGACCTGAAACCACCCAGGGCTCTACCCCGCTTCAGCTCATCGTGCTGCTCATCACAAAGCGAGGCCGCTGCTGCCGTCAGACCCGTGACGACAGTTGCGCTAGTGTATGCCAGACACGTCGCGCCGGCGTACAGGACTGCCGTAGCTAGCGCAGAAGTATTCCGGATCACGGACAAGGGTAAGAGAGCCAGCAGGAGTAATCCAGTAGCACACGAGGTTATTCCTCGCGCTGCGACTTTGAGCTCGCCTACTCGAGCCAGAGAAGGGCGTACATGTCGCGCTTGAAGCATCGCTGCGAGGATACCGATATCTACATACGAACATTGTATCAGACTCGTTCGTGATGCAGCTAGCGATCAAGCGAATGCACTCACATGACAGAAGACGCCCGTTCTGCGCGTTGGTCGCAGCGAAGAGATCGTACGTCAAGAAGGTCAAAGTGAACTCGGCCTGATGTCGACTCATCAGCACATTTCACGTCTTTGCTTTGTTTCTTTGAGGGACACTGACACCAGAGAAGAAGAGCAGGAACGCGCCGTGCAGTCTTCCGATAGCGCGCAGCTTCGCCAGCCGATCTTTGACAGAGACCTCCTTTCCCGCATGCTGAGCAGATGTTTCGTCCTCTACGCCCTTTCGAAAGTCTTTCGTCTCTGGGAGGCGTACAGCGAGGTAGACAATCTCCAATGAGAGAAGGACAAGGGAGATGATTGCTGGGGTCGCGTAGATGTTCAAAGTGTCTTCTGTTGTTGGAAGGGGCATCGGTCGAGAAGCAAAGTATGCGCCTAGGGAAGGGCTGTGGTGCGTAGCAGTCAGCCAAGGCGCTCAGCTCTCGAGAGGACACTGTCGCTGCTTGAACAAGGCGGGCAGTGACACATACCCCAGGGTGAAGCAGATGGAGAAGGCTATTCCTACTAATGCTAGTGATCTCGACCTGGTCGAAGACGTGGTGACATCGCTGATGATAGCTCTGCGTGCATACCAGCGGATCAGCACATCTCACACACGAGTAGAGGATGATCACTGACGTGCTTAGCTGCACGTTGCCTTCGCTCAGACCGCCCACGAGCCGCGAGAGCAAGAACGATGCCTGCCAAGTCGACGTATGAGCGAGTTTGTAGATCGCATGGTAATAAGAAAGGTGATCAAGTACTTACGAACGAGGTGGATTGGATCCAGATCAACGCTGATAGGAGGTTCCCGAGCATGGTAGCCAGCAAGACCTTCTTGCGGCCATACTTGTCGGACACTGCCAAAGCAACCCATCATCAGTGATCAGTAATCAACATTAAAAAAATCGGCCAATGCGCAGACAGCAACGAGCGACTCACATCTACCGAGCCAAGGACTGATGATACATTGACAGAAACTGAACAAGCTCCCCATCGCTCCTCCAAGCAACACGATATCCCAATTCTTGTTCCCTTCACCTCCACCGGCCGAAATGGCGTTGTTGGACGAGGACGCAACGGAGAGAAGGGTCGAACGCCATTTATGGCTCAGGCTCAATAAGCGAGATAGTAATGATGACGATGAATCGTCTTTGACTAGATACCATGCTATCAGTCGAGGAAAGAGTGGGAGCGGGATCGTGAATGCTGCGGGACGATCAACTGTCAATACTCATACGAAGCTCGACGAATGGGTGGAAAGGAGACGTACCTAGCAGATCCAGTATGAGCGCTATGAAGACCGTCGTCACCACGCTTCGCGCTTCCATCGTGCTGTGCTGCTATTGGTTATGAGGCTATGCAGCTGAATCGGTATGGGATGAAACACAGTCTACTTTACTATTCTATGCTGTGTTTGATGTCCATCTTTACAACGCACTGCTCCGACTTTGTGGTTTCTGTTCCGTCGGATCGAACTCACTACATGCCATTGCCACGTGACCTGTACTGTGGCCCGTGGCTCGCATGACGACGTCGGTGACCGTCAACATGCGAGTCCGAAGTCATTGTAGCTTTTGACACTCACGCTCTCCAGCTTAATACACATACTCCAGGGCAAGATGGCATACAAAGCAGGTCAGCTCGGCAGCGTGTCAGACTGACAACATCGAGCTGATCACATGTTGTGATTGCAGGCCCGATATACCCCTGCAACCCCGCTACGGCGCGTTCAGAGTCGACCAAGCTCGGCGTGGACCCCAAGGGCGAGAAATTGATTTATACCAATGGCAGAGCTGTCATCGTGAGCTTCGTCATACTGCGCGTTCACACTGAGAAGCTGACGAAGATATGTCTGTGACTAGATCCGGGATCTGAACGTATGTGTACCTCCTTCAGGCTCATCGACAGCAGACCTGACCATCTTTTAGCATGTCGGCCTCTCTCACGCTTATACTCGTACGTCCTCACAAAACTTTCCCAGTACTCCCAGCTGATTAGCTACGTGCAGAACACACGCAAACCGCGACAGTGGCTCGATTCTCGCCTTCGGGATACTATGCAGCCTCAGCTGACGTTGCGGGTAACGGCGAGTCGCTCCCATCACATCGTTTCCGAGGAGCGTGCGGAGCTAATTAGCGGCGGTGACGTAGTGCGTATATGGGATGCGACTCAGCCGGAAAATATCCTCAAGCTCGCTCTGAGGCCGTTGAGTGGTAAGATCAACGATCTGGCTTGGGACGGGGAGAGCAAGCGGATCATCGTTGGAGGTGAAGGCAAGGACAAGTGAGCTTTCCACCGTTCCGTCTATCGCGCATCGTGTTTCGTGTATCGTACGAGCAGCTGACGTAGTGCAGATTCGGTGCAGCATTCTTCATGGACTCTGGCTCGTCATGCGGCGAGATCTCAGGGCACGCCAAAGCCATTACCGCTCTATCTGTCAGACACCAACGACCCTTCCGCGCCATTTCAGGCTCGGACGATAACTCGCTCGTCCTCCACACCGGCGTGCCGTTCAAGTACGACAAGATCATCTCTACCCACAGTCGCTTCGTGAGGGACGTCGCGTACTCGCCTAATGGCGATTTGTTCGCTTCGGTGGGGAGCGATGGCAAGTTGTTCTTGTACGAGGGCAAGACGGGCGAAGTCAAGGGCGAGGCAGATAGAGCGGGCGCTACGAGCAGTCTGGTTAGTTTCAATCCTGAAGAAGCAATGGTTCATATGCTGATGCGAAACCAGATGGCCACGTCATGGGCGCCTGATTCTTCCAAGATCGCGACTGCAGGAGCAGACGGCGTAGTAGCTATATGTGCGTGAGATTCGTGCTCTGCTTGAGAACAAGCTAATCGCTACCGGTATAGGGGACGCATCCACCTTCAAGTCTGTGCAGACATACTCTATCGGGTCAGACCTCCAATCTCAGCAGAACGGCATCGTATACGCAAACCCAAACACCATCGTATCCGTCTCCCTATCCGGTACTCTAAACCTATTCGATACTCGCGAATCAACCAACACGAAATGGCGTACTCTCCACGGTGCCACCAAAGCTATCACCACCTCAGTCCTGAACGAGGAGGATCAGACTTTCTATGCTGGTTCATTCGATGGGTCGCTCAAGCGATTCTCCTTTGGCGGCGAGGAAGGCGCCGCCGATGAGCTTGAAGGTACTGGTCATTCGGCTCGGGTAGCTGGAATAGCGGTCGATGGGAAAGGTAAAGTGTGGAGTGCGGGATGGGACGACAAAGTCGCCTTGATCGAAGAAAAGGACTTCAGCTCTACTTCCCTGCCCACCAAAGCACAGCCGGTAGGACTAGCTGCAACGCCCGCAGCAGTGTACGTGGCCACTTCGTCTGGCGTCGAAGCGCACGTGGCCGGCTCAGCCTCTTCCTCGTCCACCTTGACTTCGTCTGCTGTAACTGCCGTAGCAGCGTCCGCTGGACCGAACTCGGACCTGGTGGCATACGGCTCCGGGAAGACCGTGACGTTGTCGTCCACTTCGCCGAACACTGTTCTGGCTACTTTCGAGGACAACAAGGGGGAGATTCTGTCTCTGGCCTTTTCGCCCGATGGGAAGTACCTGGCTGCGGGCGACGCGGCGGGGCGCATCGTGCTCATCAACGTGGAGAAGAAGGAGGTGGAGGTATCATCCAAGTGGACTTTCCATACTGGACGCGTGGTCGCGCTGTCTTGGGCGAAGAATAGCAGGAGACTAGCTTCGGGCGGGTTGGACGAGGCGGTGTACATCTGGGACACGGAAAAGCAGTTGAAGAATATCCCCATAAAGGTGAGTTCCATGAGTAGCCGAAATATCAGTCTTTCTCCGGTCAATCAGCAAGGTGCTGACGTTGTTATCAGAACGCACACCCGGGTGGCGTCTCGGGCGTCGCGTGGAACCAAGGGAACACAAAGCTCATCACTACAGGTGCCGACGCCATTGTCCGTACGTGGGAGATCCCAGAGTAGAGATATCGTTGTGGCGTAGACTAGTTGTAGATTGTTGAAAAAGTTCATGAACTGTCATATATGTGAGGGTGCTGTTACGTGTCTCGTAACGCTCGGATAGGTATGGTCATAGCCTGAGTAGCTGAGCAGATTGAGTGTGGGGTGTGGGGTGTGATACATAGTTGTTTATCTCATCTATAATGGATGTCTCCATCCCGAGTTATCGTCTGTCGTCTCCCTCAACTGCGTAGTCTATTGATAATTGATAATATTATGCCGGGGTACTAGGCCTCGGTGTCCCTGCTTCGCTCTTGGTGGCGGGGGTGTTAGTCCCCGAAGGTCCGAAGGCGCTGGGAGAAGGCACGTCGCCTTGCGAGCCACCTTCAGCGAACGAGGTGATGTAGGCGCTGGAGAGTGTTTGACGTCAGCATACATCACATCATGGAAGGGGCAGTGACTGACTTGAAGAAGTGTCTCCAGCTAGCTTTGCTCGGTGTGAAGTGGCCTACATGAAAATCAGCACAACGCGTTTCAGCAGACGATCATTTGATCATCTGATATTCCGACGAAGTCAGGAAACAGCACGGGCACGCACCACCCTCGTGAACCTCCAATCGCGTATTCAGGCATTTATCAACCAACGTCTGGCTCCTCTCCTGCGTCACGAGCGTGTCGTTGCGCCCTACGATGTGGAGGACGGGTAGGTGGGCTGGCAAGGGGAAATAGGGGGTGAAATCGTGTGATTCGGGCGTTGGCAGGAATCCTCCTACGCAGATCACAACTACGACAAAGGAGTGATTAGCTCTATTCCTTATCCCTTATCATAGATCAAGTTGAAGATGGCTCGTCCGACGCGTGAGTTGAACGCGAGAAGCGAGAGTAGACGTATACCTACATTTGAACTTTGGTAATGCTGGTTCCGAAGGGAAGTTGGGGTGCAATCCCGGTTTCTCCAGCTATGCAACGCGCAACAAGATAAGTATGCGCTGTACTAGCATACTGTCAAGGAGGAGAACAACTCACCAGAGCCGCAAGCAACGCGGCCATTGCAGCGCCCTGGGAGAAGCCCATGATGCCCTAGTAGATACGACGGTGATCAGCGGCCGGTGCTACTATGCTAGATATGGATAAGCTCACATCGAAAGGACCGTTCTTGACGAGGTAGTCGTGCAAGTACGCCACCGTCTCGTCGAACTCTGCACCGCGCATCATTAGCTACTCACTACTGGGTAATATGAAAGAGTATACAGGACACGTACTCTTGAACGTCTTCAACTGATCGGCAGTAGTCCACCAAGCCCTGGGCGTGGTTTCGGCAGTCTGCACTTCGGGTTCGAGCTGGGCTGAGGATCCGAACTTGTCGAGATCTTGCGACCAGGGCAAATCCGCTTTCTCAACTACCACTGGCGGCTCGACGAATACGAAATCGACGTCTTTGCATGCTTTTCGGACTGCTCCCAGCTGAATTGATCACCGCTTGTTAGCGAGTCTCGGACGAACGGCGAATAGCGGTTACAGGGGTGACGGGGAGGTTGCGAGAGACGTTAGACGGACCTGTTTAAAGTAGATGTGGGCGTTCTGGGTGAAGCCGCACAGCGCTAGAACACGGATCGCCATTGTGCGCAAGGTATCTAGAAGTATGCAAGGTAGCTTTAGAACGTCGGAGGTGCCCTCGTGGATAATCAGTCAGTTGTCAAGGTTTGACTTATTTTCTCATACACGCACTGAGTAATCGGCTATTATCTACGAGTGCTACTGACGAAAAATCAAATCAAGGATCCGTATTGTCGGAATCTTCCGAGAATTACCCGAACGAGCAATCAGGAAGGAGAGAGGGCGCGTCGATCGTTGTCAACAGCTGAAAACATTAGGGAGATGACGTGTGGAAGTGACAACTACCGCAATACAACACCAAAATGTTGGGCTAATAACAGCTTGTTTCTACTATACCAATCACCACTTGCTCTCGTCACACCGTCAGTAGCAGTAATAAGATGGCGGAGGGGTCGTCCTCTTCCTCTGCTGCTGATCCCCCGGATTCAGTCAAGTATCCATACCTCAAATCACTCAATGCTGCTCAACTTCAAGGTCAGTCAAATCATCGACTTCCCGCAGCCTTCTTATGCGCTGACACCGATGCCTCTTTCCTTACACACAGCCGTCACCGCCTCGCCCTCCACACCAGTCCAAATCCTCGCTGGTCCTGGATCGGGCAAGACCCGAGTCCTCACTTCTCGCGTAGCTTACTTGGTCCAGCATCATGGTTATCGCCCCAATGAGATCGTCGCCGTAACATTCACCAACAAGGCCGCAGCTGAGATGAAGAAGCGATTGCACGTCTTGCTGGGACCCAAAGCTGCGGACGCTCTGGTACTGGGCACCTTTCACGCTACGTGCGCCAAGTATCTGAGACGCTACGGGCAGCTCATCGACTTGCCCAACAATTTCATCATTGCCGATGCCGATGACTGGTGAGTCCAACACTCCCTGGAGTCTCAATACGATTGTTGCTCATTGGAATGCGCTTATAGCAAGAAGATCATGTCGCGTCTGCTCAAAGCGCGCAAGGAGACTCTAGATGACTCCCGGATATCACTCAAAGATAACGGCGTCCTTTCCGAAATATCAAAAGCCAAAGCCAAGGAAGAATCTCCGGACGGAATGGCCATTCGAGCCGCACGGGATCCTAGCTCATCCACAAGCACACTGGCAATCATCGCTGAGCTGTATGCAGAGTACGAGGCGACATTACGAGAGGCCAACTCTCTGGATTTCGACGACCTGCTGGTATTCGGCTTGAAGCTATTTAGATCCGCGCCTAGAATTCTGGAAGGATGTAGGCACATTCTCGTGGACGAGTTCCAGGTGAGTATCTAAAGAATAACGTGGATCGTTACGCGAGAACAAGGCTGACGTGCTTGTGCAGGATACAAATACCACCCAGTACGAGCTCATGCGATGCTTCGCCCAGGCGCATGGAGGAGTGAGCGTCGTCGGAGACCCTGATCAGTCCATCTATGGCTGGCGGTCCGCAGAGGTCGAGAACTTGAGCAAAATGGAAAAGGGTACGTATCGCTTTGCGTCGATTTCCTCTCCGGCTTACCATCTCTCTAGACTTCCCTGGCACCAAGGCAATATACCTGGAGGAGAACTACAGGTCAACAGGATCCATTCTGGCTGCCGCACACGCAGTAGTGACGCAAGGTGCGTTACTGCCAAATCCTCGTTCCTATCTGCCTCGCTGTACGTGTCACTGACGAGGCGTTTGTCAGATCGCGAACGGATCCAGAAGAACCTATATACATCACATCCAAAAAGTACACCCGTCACACTCAAAGTCTTCAGCACGCCAGTCATCGAGGCAAGCTTCATCGCGTGGGAGATCAAGCGTCTCATAGCGTATTCAGGCGGAGTTCTGGGATATGATGATTTCGCCATCCTCCGTGAGTCCTCTCCAGTTCACACTCAACCTCTTGCTGACTTTTCGTCCAGTGCGATATAACGCTCTTTCACGGGTGATCGAGTCGGCTCTGCAGAAAGATAGTATTCCGAACCGTATAGTTGGCGGACACAAGTTCTTCGAGCGAACGGAGATAAAAGATCTCTTGGCGTACTTGCAACTAGCGGATAACCCAGGCTTTACGGTAAGTTCACCTTTTACCGACCAGCTTCGACCATTCTTGGCACTCGCTGACTTATGATCAGCCCGCATTCGTCCGTGTCGTCAATGTCCCCAAGCGAGCTATTGGAGACAAGGTGGGTCCACACAGCTCGCATCAGTGGACGCGGAACGCTGATCGAATGCTTTCCACATAGTCCGTCGCAGACCTTATCAGCGCAGCCAAGTCTATGAAGATATCGCCGATGGAGTTGTCAGAACGGATCATAGATGGAGAACCGTTGCCTGCGGGGATCAAACCTGGCATCAAGAAGAATCTAGCGAGCTTTGTGGGCGCTGTGCGGAAGCTCAGACGGGCCGCCTCGAGAGTGAGCTAGTCTTTGACATCGATATTGCCAAGCTCATTGTCTCTACTACAGGGATTGTCTGTTGCGGATTTGCTCAAGCTCGTTATTGAGAAGACCAACTACGAGGAATACCTTCGCACCTCGCAGCCAGATTTCGACTCGCGATGGGAGAACGTCAAAGAGCTGGTTGGTGTAGTTGCGTTTCAATAGGTGATCGTAGCTGATATAAGCGCAGATCTCTTACAGCGTGATCGTAGCGGAAGAACAAGCGCGTCAAGCCAACGGCGATCAGCCTGCAGACGAAGAAGGCTTCCTGCCCGCCAGTTCAGCGGCGGTGGAGGCGATCGTCAATCGCGTCAAAGCTGAGGAGACGGCCAGGACGCAAGCAAGGCTTCATCCTATGTTCAAACGACAGAAATCGGATCTGAGCGATGATAGTCGCGGCAAGAGTAGGAGCAGGAGTCGGTCCGCCTCGGTCCTCAATGGGAAGGGCAAAGGCAATGATGATGCTATTGAGGTTCTGTCCAGCGACGAGGAGGTGGAGGTGATTAAGAAGGCGCTGAATGGGAATGGCAAGGTCATGGAGGAAGGTACGAAGCACATCGCACTGGATGGAGAGGATGATGCGCAGGAGAAGTGAGTACATGTACACATATATGACCACGGCGCTGACAGCCCACAGTATGACGCCTCTGGCCTACTTCCTCCAGACCTCCATGCTATCAACCGATACCGAGTCCCAAGACGATAACGCGTCCAAGCCCAAAGTGACCATCACTACAGTCCACGCGGCAAAGGGCCTTGAATGGCCCGTAGTCTTCATCCCGGCAGGTATGTGGGCTTGTCAGTGCCGCAAGCAGACCGAAGCTGATTTAGGCTGTGTAGTTGAACAAGGGACATATCCTTCGTATCGATGTACTGAGGCGCATGAGATTGCTGAAGAGCGAAGGTTGCTATATGTCGCCATGACAAGAGCGCAGAACTTCCTCGTCAGTCGTCAAGTATCTTGTGCCGCACGCAAGACTTGCTCATGATATATGATTGCCCTCAGACTCTCTCACACTGCCAGTTCCGCATGATGGGCGGAGAAGAGAACGATAAGGAAGCCAGCGAGTTCGTGGCCATGGTCCAATGGCATCAACCTGTGAGCGTTCTCTTTGTGATATGCGTCGGACGAGTCGGCTGACCAGATATGGAAAATGTAGAACATGTTCTCGGCTACTTTACCTGATATCGACCTGGCAGTGCGAAGACACACATCTCGGATGCTGGCGCGACCTCATCCAGACGAAGACGAGACGAAGGAGATGATTTTCAAGCAGTAAGTTCTGCGCGCTGCTCACTTTATCAAACACGCGTTAAGGGTGCGACTTGGAGTAGCCTGCTCGCTGACATCTAACTTGTCTAGCGTTCGCGCCGCGCCACCTGTCAGTACCTGGGACGCTCCCGAGCCACGAGACAAGTACCAGAACCGATTCGCTCGTCGCGAAGTTACCAAAGCGACTCGTGCGGCGGAATACTGGGCGTCTGACACGGACGAATATGCTTTGCCCGATACGAACGGGTTCACATCTGCCAGCTCGATCTCGCGATCGTCTGCCAAACACGGTGGCGGCGGCGGTGGAATGGGCAAGCACAAAGCTGATCCCCACGGCCGCAATTCGTCGCCGTACAACGCTGCGCCCGTCCAGCCTATCAAATCGGCCAACAAGAACATCCCAGCCCCGTTACCATTCACATTCAATAACGAGTCCGCGTCCAGTCGACCCGAGGCCAACTTGGGCAATTTCACAAGTGGCAATTCGGCAAGTCTGGCTATGATGGCGACGTTGGGTCTTCCGCCTGATATACTGGTCGGCGCAGGAGGTAGCGGAGCAAGTGGGGGGTCTAGCCCTATACCCTCTTTCGGTGGATCAAGTCCCAATCCGGGTGCGAATGGGAATGGAACTGGGAGATTACCGTCGATGGGCGGTATCGGACTGCCGGCCAATCCGAGAGCTGGTAGTGCTGCCGCCGGATCGCATTTGGCGAGAGGAACGAAAAGGTTGGGCATGGGAAGACCTGCTCCGTGGGGCAGTGCTGCAGGTGCGAGTACGAGTGCCAGCGCAGGAGCAGCAGGGGCAGGAAGTGGTCCTGCGCTCAAGCGACATCGCGCGGGATGATTGCCAAGTAGTGATCAGTAGCATGAGATTCAGAACGTTGTCGAGCTGGAAGCAGTACAGTAACAGGGGGAGAAGTCGATCAGTGCATGTTTTGTCATTCGCATATCCCGCATAAGTATTTCCTTTTATACTGTAGCAGTCATACCTCCAGTCACACCATATTTGCATAGCACTGCATTGGATGTACCGTGTATACAGTATCTACTTAAACAGTTTGACCGACAAATCTGAGCTTTATGCCCGCCTTACTGATGGCGATGTTACCGGCTCTAGACCAGAGCGACACACCAAGTGACGGTACCCAGGCCATCGAGCAGACCCCGCATCGCCGCACTGACACTCAGAGAGGCATTCTTGCATCGTGGAAATGATGTGGACATACTGGCCAGTACCGTTCACTCGTCTCTACTTGGCATCACGAGCAAAGGTGACGCGAACAGCACGATGATCGCTCCACCTCCCTTCCCAGCCTTGAGCATCGCCGCCCTCGACCCAATTATCCACACAAGCGTACTGCGTCGCTTTCCAGCCCGTTCCACCACTCTTTTCGTCCTGTGCATTCGCAGTTTGTGACTCTGTGCTTCGCACTTCGCGGCCAAGCATGACGAAATCGATTCGCTTGGCTTCCCTATTGCCCGGCGCGCTGAAGCCCGTGTAAGTCTGCACCGGACCATACGGCTCTGATTGTCTTGCGCCAGAGCTTCCGGAACTCGATGGTGTCGATGATCGCGTCTGGAGAGTGGTATATGCATCGAGGAAAGTGAATGATGGTTGACCCGAAGGTAGGGGATTGGGCGAAGTGATATTTTGATAGCCTTCTTCCTCGGGCGGCGAGTCTACACTCAAGTTATCAGCTTTACTTGTTACCTGTAAAGAGATAATTGAGAAAAGGGAGAAAAGAAGGACTCACTAAAGTCTCCTAAAAGGATAACCGTTCCCGCCTCTTCGCTGCCTTTGCGCTCTTCGACGCCCCTGACCCAGCGCCAGATCTGGGATCGGATCAGAAGACTGCTCTCTGCCCGAGCTCGCACGCCTTGATCGTCATAGTGTGTATTGACCACGTGCACTAGTGCGCTGGTTTGTTTCTTCGGCGCGAGAGAAAGCAGCGTCGCGATTCGTGTTTGGCTCTAGTAGTCGCACCCATATTAGCCAGACATATCACGCGAAAGAGGTATGTGTTGATGGAGAGATATAGATTGGGGAGGAGATGACTCGCCGCATCCCATCCTTTCGAGCCTGGCACGTCGGGCGTAGGTGAGAGCCAGATCGTGCCCCATTCCACAAGGTCGAATCGACTCTGATCATAGAAGATCGGACTGTATTCTCCAGCCTGTTTGCCGTCATCCCGACCTACGCCAACGTGCGCGTACTGCTCGCCCAGAAGGTGCGAGAGATCTAGAAGCTGATTATGCAGTACTTCCTACTCGTCATTACCTCGTATCAGCTGACATCCTAATTCGGGAGGTACGCTGTTGACAACATTGGTTTGGAGCACGTCGACTCACTTGGAATCCGATGATGTCGGTATGGCCCGTACTCAGTATAGCATCCACGAGACGAGATCGTCTTTCCGCCCAGGGCTTTTCGGCGTATTTGCCCAACCACGGAGTCCGCTTGGATGGCGGGACACCTCCGTGATTCGGTATAGGAACAGGCCTGTCTCTCTGTCCGTCGTATCGTCTGTATAAACATTGGTCAGCATCAGACCCAGATACTAATTCGATATGGAGAGGAAATTCAACGTACACGTTCACTGTTGCCACGCTCAGCGTACTTGATGGGTATTGCGAAGATCGAGCCTGCGAAGCTCCAGCCGTATTGCTCGGCTGAGTTTGTGATTCTGCCTCTATGCGAGTGACCATTGTCTGTTGTCTCTCCCTGATGATGTTGCTTTACAGTACTAATATCAAAGGAAGAGCCAAGTTCCACGATACTCTCACAGATGTAACAACAAAGCGGTACGTTATCATGCGGAGTCTCCGCAGTTCATTGCTTATACCGGGGCTCCACTCACAATTAATGAAAACGGGGTTGTTGCTTCTGCTACGAGTAAGGAAAAAAGATGGTCACAAGCTGATATCATCACTTGTTCTAACAGCCTCATCACTGCGAACATCATCGCGAAACGCACGTCCAGTGTTATCCTCACTATCGAAAGTAGTCGTGAGTCAAAAGCGCACCTGCAAACGAGCTCTGTGAGTCATCGCCAACGACGCCTCGAAAGCTACGGAATCGCAGAATGATGCAGGTCGACAACGATGGCCCTCATCCGGCTAGCAATGGGTCGCAAAAGAATGAGGATGACGAGAGGAGGACCAAAGACCAGGACTTCTACTTCAACTTCTACTCGTCTCTCCAGAATCAGTCAGTACATATGTACTCTTCGAAAGAGATCTCTTGCTGATGCGCCCGCGTGCTTCGCTTTCGGCTGCAGAGCCAATATGATAGGGGATATCTCTCGTACTGGGACATATCGCAAGGCCATCCTTGGTAACGCAGCTATCGCGTTCAAGGATAAAGTGGTCCTAGACGTCGGAGCTGGTCAGTCGTCCATAAATACCTTCGTGGAGAATGACTCTCGCTGACGCGATGCTGCTGTGACAGGTTCTGGAATCTTATCGTATATGTCCGCACAGGCCGGCGCAAAACACGTCGTAGCTCTCGAAGCCTCTTCCATGGCCGACAAGATATCTCTTGTACGTCATCCTCACCATGTTATCTGCCTTCTCGCCGATCTGACAAGACTATGTTCAAACCTGCAGGTCGTTAACGCTGCCAACGCCGGAAAATCAAATCCGAGTCTCAAGGACAAAGTGCGGGTAGTGCGCGGTATGGTGGAAGATGAGAAAGTGCAGCGGGACGTGCTATCGACCGGGAAAGTGGACACGATCATATCGGAGCCTATAGGCGTGATGCTTCTTCACGAGCGAATGGTGAGCACCCAGCAACCAAAAACCATCTTGTGAACGGCTCTAACGTGTTCATCCACTTCAGGTCGAATCGTTCATCCTCGCCAGAGACCTCTTCCTGAAACCTGGTGGTCACCTCCTGCCTTCCGCAGGGCACATCTTCTTCTGCCCGTTCACGGATGAAGGACTGTACAATGAGACGGATCAAAAGGCTCAATTCTTCAATACAACCCTTTTCGGTGAGCTGCAGTGCTAAGCTCACCCCAACGACAAGAAAAGCAGCTGACGGATTCTGTGTTAGGCACCGACTATTCTGAGCTATACTCCGTTGCCCGAGCAGAGGTCTTCGGTGAGCAGGACAAGCGGCCCCCATCATATCGCATCTCTCATTCGGCCAATGCTGATTCCGATCTTGACGATATAGCTCAACCGGTAGTGGGCATGTTCCCCCCTTCATCACTCTTATCGAGACCCCACGCGCCAAAATCATTCGATTTCTACTCTTGCACCAAGGACGATCTACTTGACTTTTCAGTTCCTATAGAGTTTATCGTACAGCGTACTGCACTCGTTCACGGCGTGAGTGCCTGAATGTCCTCTATCATCATCATGACCCAATTCAGACGACTGATCCGGAAGGATACTCTTTCTGTCCGGTCACCATTGATGTACGTCAGCTGACTAGTAATTAACATATAGCTCGCATCATGGTTCGACCTCGACTTCTACCCCAATCCGAGACCGACATCCCACGACCCCGCATGGGACTATCCAGTGATGCAAGGTAGCACATGGCAGCAGTATATGATGCAGGAGTCGCCGTTGAATCCTGGGCCGACGCCGCCGTCGCCACCTGGTGGACTGGATGTGCAGTTGTCCACAGGGCCAAATGGTATGTTACAAGTCGTCGGATTTCCATGTCGCGCCGTAGCTGACTAGGTGCTTGCTGATTATAGCGACGCGGACCCACTGGCAGTGCGTATTCCTCTTCTGACAGTCAATGTCTCTTCGTCACCTTTCTCGACCCCTCTATGTTGCCGCAGTCCAGGTGCTTAGCTGACATACCAAATCATTAGGCAAGCCCGTCTCCTCCTTCCCGAACCCTTGGCGGTGAACAAAGGCGAGAAACTGAAAGGATCAATACGCTTCAAAGTGAACGACGCGAGATCGTACGATCTTACACTGGAATTAGAGGTCGACCGCCCGGGACCTAGTTGGAACCCGAACCCCTTGAGCAGGACAGCCGAGTATCAGCTCCAACAACAGTGTTTCAAGTGAGTGATCTCAATTGCATCGGTGCAGCCACAGAGTAGAGACGGTGCTAACTCGTGGGTAGTTACTCGTATAACCCCGATACGGCCGTCGCTGGCGCTTTTGCCGGAGCGCTCCCGCTGCAATAGGAATAAGACCAGAACACATGTATTTATCCGGAGCGAGCCTAAGTGTGTGGGAGAGAACGACAGCGACCAATTGAACGCTAGTTACCCAGCCGAGCATGATCGAGGATTCGGTTTTGGCTGCGCGTGGTTTGTCTCACAGTCGAGTGGATGTGGCGTCCCAGAACGGTAGGATAGGAAGCATTGAAGTCACGTACGGACATGGAAGCTGCGAGTTGACTTGTTCATACCATATAGAGACCATTACCCAGCATGTCATGTATACTCGTACAAAAGTACATTGGGTGGTCAAAAAGGAAGTGTAATGCTCATTGTTGCATACATGCACGCGATACAACTTAGAACATACAATTTGCTCGAGTAGATCAAGGCAAAACACGCAAATCAACCTCTTGATCCTCCTCATCTCCCTCTTCAAATTGAAAAACGACCTTCAAACCCGTGCCGCCAGCCACACATCCGTCGCCCATCTTGCGCCTCAGCCACGTCCGCGCTTCGAAGCCCGTACAATGCAATGGGATCACGTACTTCGGAGTGGGCTGAATCCGCCTCGTGAGGAAGTCTACGGTCTCTTTGGCCGGTTGCACATGTGTGGGGACTAGGTGTAGACCGCCTACTACGCTGTGGATCGGTCGGCGAAGTGGGGTCAGGGAGAGGAGGACGTTGCATATTCCCGCGTGCGAGCAGCTGCGTTGCGTCGGTATGTGAGTCAGCAGAGTACATCAGGGCACATAGCAGTGAGACCGTCAGGACGGTCACGCCTCCTGACGGATCCTGTTCAACAGAAAGACACGTTGAACTACTCACGAGCTGAATACCACCAAACCTTTGCCTTTGACGTCAACCACGACGAACCGTTCATCCTTGATGAGCTGGACGCGAAGGCATGTCAACAAACAAGTACCAAGCAGGAGAACGATGATTTGCGAAAACTCACGGGGTCATCGGCCCACCCAGCCTCCGCACCATCCTCATCATCCATCCAAGTCATCCCTCCCAGCACACCCTTTTCGTACCCCGTAACTCTCTTGATCTCGCCACTGACCCCAACTCCAGTCAACCGACCATCCATCCCCCGGATCTCATGCGGTTCATCGTGCTTCTCCACTTTACCGCCCACCATCTCAAACTCCTCAAAGAGGGGATCCTGGGGTAGGCAGCAGATCACACGTGGATCTGGCGGTCTCGATATTCCTCTTCTCAAAGGTCGAGCGGGATGTAGATCTATTGTCAGATCTGGGAGCTGTATGCCTCGACCTTGAGCTTGGGATTGGCGTAGACGTAGAGCTTCGAGGAGACCGCCGGAGTGGTCTCGATGCCAGTGGGACAAGACCATTGCGTCTATTTCGGTCAGGTCGATGGACATAGCAGCGACGTTACGCGCGATGGTATGATGTTCTGGGCCGCCATCCAGAAGGACAGTATGTGTGTCTTCACCGATCGTCGTTTTCTGCGCATCAAATCAGAAATTTCATCAGTCTGATAAATCGTCCTGTGGGGTCCACCGGTGAAGGCGTGAAACAAACACAACGTACGATCAGGATCGATAGCCCATGAGCGCCACAGCAGAAGTTGTCCAGATCTAATAGGGGGACTTTGGTAAGTGGGTCAATGGGCACGTCGGGCGAGGCGAGATGTTGGGGCAGCTCATGTGTGAATCCAGGGGGAAGCTGCGAAAACCTGAGACCGAACATTAGCTATCCACAACTCGAGCGAGGCAGGAGAATCAGCTAACCATTCGATATCTTGTTTGACGGATGAAATGATGTTGTTACTATCAGTCTCGGCCTGAAGTTTGGCGCTCGTGGCTCACTGTTATCGACCAAGACGAGGAACTCGAGCTTGTCCACCTGCGTGAGATTCTCGGGAGGAGACATGGTTGTGAGTCATTTATTGTCTGTCAATCCTGTCGACAGAGAGGTTCCGTGCAGGACAGATCGATCCCTCTACTAGCTTTCGTACAAGGGCCCATGCTGAGAAGCGAAATATTGACATTGCATGATCATCCGTAATGTGAACACAGTCGCAGGCCTCCTGCTATCGCTATCAGACATGACAACCTCCACCACTGATCATCCGGGGCTCCCAGTTGTAAGAGCGGCTTCGTACTATCGCCGTAGGCGCTGTACCAGTGTGGCAGAAGCTGCTTTACACGTGGATAGTAAACGTGTCCACCTGATGCAGTATGACGCCTGCGAGCTTGTTGACTGCAAGCAGAGCTTATCCGTCCCATTGGGTCGAGGATGATGGAAAGCTCCCAGTCATGTTAAGCAGAGCTCTTGTTCTTGGGCACAGCGGGATAATCGTGGCGTTCGTGAGAGTGTCAAGCGATTATGCATACTTGCGTGCTCGACGGTGTTTCTTTGAATCATTGAGATATAAGCAAGGCAGGTGATCAAGTGAATTTCACGATAGCTTGGCATTTCCAGTACATTCTGAGTTGGCGACGTAGATGACAACGCTCACATCGCTTGCGCACGTTCCCACAGCTGCCGTGCGGGTCCACATGAGCGAGAAATCAGCCCTCAGTCCTTGGTGGCCCGGTGCTCAGTTGTCTTGGTGCAACGCTGGACACTGTGACGCAGGCACGACGGTATCCGCACATCCGCCTAATCATATCCTCGCATCGCCATTGGATTCCCACGCCGCTTTGCGTAATGCAGTTTCGGTATCGATAGACAAGCTATATCAGGATGACTACCAGAACCCGTAGTATTGTTCGTGTACTGCCGCTGCCGCAGTCGCGGTCGAGGGCTGTATTCCTACATACGTACAACCGTACACGGCGGAGGACTAGCCGTTCCTGATTCGGTCTGGACTGCGATAAGGCTCAGACTGGAAGTACGATCAAGTACTGAAATACCAACGTGCCCATAAGCATATTCGCCTGCAAGCTGGCACAGTAAGAATGGCTGAATGTCACCAGAAGCCAGATGCCGCCATGCAATCAAGCATGAATGCAATGCATATATGCCTGTCGGTTGGAAGAGTGGATGTCTGACTGAGTATGGGATGGATGATGACGATGAATGGAGAGATGCATGTATCAATAGCCGGTGAAAATAGAAATTTGCCACACTACCGACTAGCACGCTGAAAACTGCACTGTGCAGAGTGAATGACCTGGAATCCAGCATTCAAAATAGAGTACGACTCATTTTCAGTGCTGCTTTGCAACCAACGTCCACATATATATCACCCCTGTTCACAACGACATCGCATACTTGTACATACGCATCTTCTCTCGCGGTCTTGCTACAAAGCACTGTGCGCCGCTGTGCAGAGAAAGCAGGGTGAACCGAGATATCGACACAAAGATTGACATTACTCGAACATTACATTACGCGCCGCACTTAAGCCTCGACTCGATGACATAGTGTTCATCAATCCCGCCCTTTTCAAGAGTGTAAAACACACCATCATATATTACTGCCCGTCACATCGTACTTGGCAACGATCTCTGCGGCGAAAGGAGTGGCGAGATACACAGCGCTGCCAGCACAGGCGAGATGGTGCCCATGGAGAGCTCATCCGCGTCTGCCTCTGGCATAGGCTCGTCCCCGTCACCCTTCTCTGCTCGGTCTAGATCAACGGTTCCTTCTTCACCCGAATTCGCATCTGCTTCGCTCAAGGGCGAGTCATTTCCGCCCACAGGCGTGTACAGACCTGCAGGCGGTGGACTGGTGATGGAGGATATGCAAGCGCTGTGGAGCAGCTTGAAGTGAGTGAAAGTCGCAACGGTGCATCAAACGTGAATGCTGATGTACTTCTGTAGCAAACCCTCTCAAATTCCGCACGTCACACAACCCCCGCAACAAGTGGACTCGCGCAACCATTTCTCGCCATCGCGCGCGACCCCTCAACTGCCTTATTATAACCCTCCACGGCAAGACATCAATTCCCTCGGATTCATCCCGCCGCCTCTTACAAACGCTTCTCACTTCTCCCAGCAAGCGCCTATCACCCCTTCCGTCACTCCGCCCAGTGCGAGTGGGACCAACGGGAATGGTTCTCATGATCATGGTGGATACAGGTCTGAAACGCCAAGAAGGCTGTATGAAGTTGACAAGCTGGCGACGGTCGCGCCTTTATTAGACGAGGTTGTCGCAGGTTCATCAACGTGAGGCATCTTTCAATCCAGACAGCACGAATCAGCTGACACTTTCTACTTCAGTCACAATCGCCTACTCTTGCAAGGAGATCCCCTCTTCGCCGAGAAATCAAGGGTGGAGACCGCCATACGAGTCATCATTGACATTCTTCGTGTTGCGCCCCTTTCTACACCTACGCCAGACATCGATGTTTCCCTTCGTCCACTCCTTCACCATGACCCAAACGGTAATTTCCTGCAGGTTTTTGAAAGGATCGCAAGCTTTCGTGGACTCAGATTGCAGGCTGGGACAGCTGCCAAAACCGTTTCAAGGAAGCAGTCTCAAGCTGGTCCTACGCCTCGAGAGATGTTGGCCTATGTGCAGACGGCGGTTTACAAGAGTGGAGAGAATGGCAAGCGTGTGTACGCATGTCAGAAGTGTCGCAATCGAGAGACCCGCCGCCGCGAAAGTAAGGAAATCAAGCGAAAGCGACAGCCGAACTCAGATTCCGATAACTCGGCGGCTGCACACAAGCTACAGGCATCCTCCCTTCCGCACTCAGCAGACTACATCACTGGAGCCAACCCCCATGAATATGATCCCCATCGTTCGTCACAAGTCGTCGAGGAACCGCCGTGGGATCCAGATCATTCTGATTGGAGACACGAGATCGTCTTGTTCAACTCGACCCCCGAAGTCTCGATGGAGAACGGAAGCTGTAACTGGCTACCATTCAGAGTAATCTGCTATGGAAAATGTCACGGAGAGAAAGTTGGCTTCACGTCAGTCCTATAATTTCTCCCGCTTTCATCGAGCCGTAGCTGACTTGGAACGCAGTATCAAATTCAACCTGCGCACATGGGACGGACGATTGATCGCTTCAGCTTCAACCAAACCCATACGTATCACGGACGATCACAAGACGGAACCCAAGGCGAAGTCAAAGGTTGAAGGCGTCACATCTTCCGCGCATGCTGCTGTCCCACGATCTCGCAAAAGCAGGCAAAGTACTGCTTCGTCTCGCATACATTCGCCGGCGCCGTCGGAGAGCGAAAGCGTCCAGTCTTTCTCGGAGGCTGGCGCCGTCATACAGAAACAAATCCCTTCTGCGAGATCAAGCAAGCCATACGACAGACCCCCCTCGCAGTCGCCAGCGATGGCCACTGTTCCTATGGATCCAATAACGAACAATGGATTTCAGCACCATCCGTCCACGGTCTCCTTACAGTCACTCCAACTACTTCCATTGGACAACGGCTATGTGCAACAGCAAGCACAACCGTCAGCTCCAATGGGCTACGGTGCACAAGCCTTGCCAAACACTGTCAGCCCGAATACGCTGAGAGCGCCGGATTTCAACCCGAATGCGGGGTTATCACAGGGTTTCCCTACCATGGGAACGCAACCAGTCAGCTCGAACGTGACCGGTCCCATCTCGCAAATGATGTCATTCAACGGTCAGGACAACATGCTGTACACGACATCACTTCAATCAGCTGGTATGATGAATTCGGCTCTTGCCCTCAACAGCGGGCATCTCAGCAACAACGCTCAGATGCTGGGGTTCCCCTCCGATAGTACCGATGTAGACATGGCCACCGCGATGAACGGCGGTCTGGACCGCCTATTCGCCCACTCCAGTCACTCGTCGGTTTCGAGTTTCGATGATCAAGGCTCCTCGTATTCAACGAATGAGGACACATCATCAGGTGTCTACAGCAATAGTGATGTCGCCGATAATGAGATGGACCAGTTCCTCGATTTCTCCGGAGATGAACCAGCGGACGTCAATCAGCTGTATCAATCAAACTTGGACATCAACATACCCGGAAACCTCCCAGTCCCCTCTTTGCCTGCTGTATTTCCCAACAATTCAGGCGCTTCGCCTCATATAAACGGTACCAATGTGTCTGTCGGACCCCCTGCGCAACAAGCACAACCAGTCAACAGCGCTGCTGCAATCGATCGGCCACGGCTACCCCTCATTTCCCATGTAATCCCGCAAGTGGGCCCTATGGCTGGTGGTCCGACTATAGCTTTTGGTGGTGAGAACTTCTTACCGGGTATGACCGTCCTGTTCGGCTCAAAAGCTACACCTATCGATTATGTGAGCCCGGGGTTCGCGTCCTGCAACCTGCCACCTAGTTTTTCCCCTGGGCGGGTCACAGTCATTGTTCAAGGCGTGGTTTACCCGCCTTCGACGAAGCTCGCGACGTTCGAGTACCAAGATATGGAAAAGGATATGTAAGCTCTTTCATGTACGAAGAAAAAACCCATCTCACTGATTTGCTGTAGCATGCGACTTGCCCTGCAGATCAAGAATCAGGCCAATGGCTCTTCTAGTGAAGCTGCTCGTCGCTTTGCTCAGAACATGACGACCGGCTCGACATATACAAGTGAATGGAGTGAACGATCGACCTCGAATTCACCTTTGTCGGGGCCATCACCAGGAGACGCAGCCGATGACAGCATTGACGATGATACCTCGTCCAACTCGAGCGTTGCTCAATCTCGCAGCGGAAAGATGGACTTGCAATCCATGATTATCACATTCCTCTCCTCGCTAGATGAGAACGCGCCAGGCTCACTGAGAGCTAGCGGAGCCATCAACCATCGCAACGAGGCGAAACAGACCCTTCTTCATATCGCGACCGTGATGGGATTCCATCGCTTGGTCCGTCGATTAGTCGTGGTGGGCGCGCATCTGGATGTGAAGGACGCAAACGGATATACGCCTCTTGCCTTCGCGGCTCTGTATGGACGTCTGACCTGCGCCCGAGTACTCATCGAGGCCGGCGCATCGTATGACCACGCCACGGACTACGGAGAAATGCCCCTGGACCTTGCGAAATCCGCCGAACATTCCAAAGTGGAGGCCCTTCTGCTCTCGGCGGTATGGTCCACACGTCCGGCAACCGCGCAAGAGGGCAAAGCGGATGCGACTGCGGCGTCGATCGCAGCGTCGGCAGTCTCGGAAACGCACAGCGAGATTGACGACGATAACCCATCTTCGGGCTCCGAAGTGGAAGGGATCACCGACTTCACTCTGGTCCGCGATAGCACGATCCTGTCGAGAAAGAGGAGCAAGAGGATCAAGGGCAAGCAACGTCGAGTCAGCAGTCAAACGGACACCGATCGAGCTACTGCAGTCTCTGTTCGCCGTTCATCGGTATCGCGCGATAGAACCCCTCAGCCAACTCCGGTGGTGTCGCCCACTGTGCATGATGGTGCGAATGGCAGTGATGATCCTCCGCCATATGCGCCAACACCCGACGTCGAGGTGGACCAAGCATCTTGGATGAGCAGGACATTGTCCGGATTCCCCTTGCCCCATCCAAACCCGCCATTCAAACTCCCTGATGCAGTATGGGACCGTTTACCACTTCCTGCTTCTCTATTCAGTCCCGACAAAGCGCGATCAGCTCCTCGCGCCTCGAAAGACAATGCAGATTGTGTAGCACCACCACATGGTTGGGTGGCGTTCCCTGCGCCTTCCTGGGAGGCACTCCAGAAGATGGCGAATCCTGACGAAGTGCGACTATTCACTCAAGCTATGGCTGCGGCGGCTTTCAACGCGGTCGTCCAATCTGGAGTGACGACTTCCTCGCCACTCACCGCCTCAGATTCTGTTCGACCGAGGACAAGACGGATCAGTATCTCCTACCGCCCAGCGAAGGAAGGAGAGGGCGAAGAGGGAGATGAAGCAGAAGGAGGGCAATACAGGAAAGCTCGACGCAGGCGAAGATCTGCCGGAGGAAGCGGTAGTAATAGCGGAGGAGGCGGGACGCAAACCAGCTCCAGGTCACAGTCGCATAAGCGCTCGAGCAGCCGCGGTCGAAAGCCGTCATCGAACGTCCAGGTGGTCAAGCACATCAAGCGTGAGTCCACTCATCTCCTCACCAACAGCCTCGTTCGAATACTGACATTGAGTATTGTCTCTAGGCGACCGTATGCTGTACTTGTTCTGGCTTCCGATCCTGCTCTTTGTAGGATTCTGGCTTGTCGTCACTGCGCTTCCGATAGCGACGGGCTTCTCCATCATCTACGCCAGGCAGATCACCCGCGCCATCAAGCAAAGAATGTAGACTACAATTGCCAGGAGTAGCGAGCGATGTTGGTGTCGTGCATGTAGACGAAAAGTGGGCTGTCTTCAGCCCTGCTCTTGGCTTATATCCGTATCGAAGAACACGAAGCTTGGGGAGAGACTGTCTGGAACACCGAAGGCGAGAGCTCTTGGGGGAAGATGATACATTGTACACGTGAAACTTCTGCTGTGCTGTACCTTGAAAGCTTGCCGGGCATTTCCCGAGATGTATTCTGTACGTTCGTGTGTACCATTTGCTGTAGAGATCAGGGCGTACGGATCAGGACGATGCCGAGGCCAGCTCACGAGGGCTTGCTTCATGTATAGCGTACACTCTAAATTACAACTTGTGCTGGGAATTGGACATCTCGTTTATTTTCTTGTTTCAATAATCAACCCCTTGTGCATCAGTCGCGCTACTCTACATCGGTCAAGGAGAAAGGCTACAGCTATCTTTGTGACATTACGGCTAACGGGAGGTTGAGTCATCTTGAAACTCTAGTCACTATCGGGAACGCTGTGCGAAACTTTAGGTTGTGGTTGGGTCTCTTGTGACAAATTGCAGCTGCTCGTAGGCTGCGGTTTCAGGTCCCGAGACCTATTGCGTTGCCTGTGTTGAGGTCGTGGCTGACCGCTTGGCGCCGCATGTGGACGATCGAAATGAAACGTGCCAGTGCATGTGACAGTCACTCCAGCGCTGGTAGGGGGAATGAAAGTAGACGGGAGACCGATTCGTGTGAGCCTAGCCCATTCTGGCAGACGTGCCATCGGCTTGTCATCTTTGTCCAAGTAGGTCATGACCTGCCCGTGTGCGGTATCGAAATGGTCACTGTACCAAGTCACGCTTTGGCTGGTAGCAATGAAAGCGGATTGGGGATCATCCCAGAGGCAGAAGATCGGAGGGCTCTTTCCAGGTCTCTGAGCTTCTGTGGTCGGATCCTCCGAGGCTTTCATGTATTTCTTCGTCGAGACAAAGTACCTCCTAGACTCGGCGTGGGAACGGGCCTTGGTGACGGTCATAGCGAAACTGTAGTCCCGCTTGAAGTCACTCTGCGAAGGAGCTCTAGACATTGTATGGATCGACTGTGATTGATGGTCGACTTTGGGCGGATAGCGACGGTTGATGAGTGGATCAGCTATAAAGTAACGTAGGTCAACAGCGACAGCGCTCTTTATACACGGCGTTGCACACGACTGATCAAGGCAGCTACCAATTGAGGGTGGTGGCGGGTTCGCACCTTCTCTGAGATATTGGATGATTCCAGTTGCTACTTCATCTGGAAGCCAACGCTGATCACCTCACACCTTGAGAAGGCCGAACGCCTTCTCGTCTCCTTTAAAAGTGATATGTGGACTGGAACATGCAGGTGGATTCTGACAGCGGACAGTACAACGCAAAGAACACTCGTGTTGGGTCATCACTGTCCTCTGTACGGTGACCACGTCACTTTGCATCATTCACAAGAGGAATATCTTGGGCTATCTGTCTTAAAACCATGCTGTTAAACGGCAAGGAAGCGATGACGGTGGGGTTTGAGTGGCCGTCAGGTATGTTGCAAGCTTCCAGCTGGATGCAGGGCACACAGGCACTATCCCCTTCTCAGTCCTTGAGAGCGGAGACGTCTGTCGAGATGTCCGTTGAGGCCGGTTCGCTCGGAACCGTGATCGGATCGTCAAAGTAAACCTGAACTTTGCATGATTTGCCCGACCTGGCGCCTCGTTTAGCTGGCAATTGGAAGCTGGTCACACTCATGAGACTGATCTTTTGAAGCGTAGCCGCTTCAGACAAGGGTGCACTCGTTCCACCGTCGTCGGTCGTCTCTTTGGCCTCTCTGGAATCGACGAAAATCTCCCTGTAGGCCGCGCCACTGCCGAAAGTCCACTGGACGGAGTAACGCGTCCCTTGTCTCTGGGAAGTAGGGCCTCCTCCTCTTTGTCCCAGTAGCACGGGATCGTCGTGCTAGTTCGGCTGGAGGGGAGTTTGTCCGTGCGGATATTATAACCCCAGTCTTTCTTCCAGGTGCCCGCGTTGTCGACGATCATGTCCAGGTTGTATACGCGGGTCCTGCTTTCGGGCGCTTGAGAGTCGTCAGACATTGTGTGTGAAAAGTCGTAAGCGGTGAGCAGAGCAGGGCAAATGGAGATCGATGTGAGTGATAGGTGGCAAAGTAGTAAGCTATGTGCTAAAACAGCCCTTGATATCTGCGCAGACGCAGATAGCCAGGGAGAGCGGCCACACGTCACGGACCATGACAGAGACCTATCTCCTCTATGGCACTGAGACAGCACAAGTACCAGCCAAAGACCAACATGACATCATATCGAGAAAGGAGAAGCGCCTTCTCGTCTCCTTTCACAGCATACAGAGAGGCCGAATGGAGCATGCCGCTGGATTTATAGACGCTGAAGACAAGTGGTGCGTGGAGACCAATACCCCGTTCCTCAATCAGGTTGTCGTACATTATTCCAGATGGAGAGAGCACGGCTTCCTTGTGATATGTACTGTTACGCTTTGCTCGCTCACGGAATTGGGGAAGCCTATGCAGCCACTCTAAAAACTACGGGAGGATGTTGCATTAGGGCTCGTCGACAATAAACGCAGCTTAGCTAGCAGCTTCGTAGCTCAGCTGCAAGCTCTGTCATGCGAGCAGGTCTCGAACGGTCATGGGTTGCGGAATACATGCTTCCAACGAAGCTGATTCGCTTTCCCCTGCGGTCGCGACATCGAAATGAAAGATACCAACACACGAAACAGGTTTTCCGGAGTCCATGGGACACTCGGCTCCGGATTTGAGAGTGATCTTTCGAAGCCTGGCTGATTCGAGCAAGCGTGATTGCATTTCGTCCTTATTCTTTTTTGTGCTGTTCGTTACAGTTTCCGTCTGAGCCTCATGGGATCTCTCGAAGACCTGGCTGTGCTCAGTCCCGAAATGGTTGCTTTTCAGAGCCACACTTCCTCCAATCCAGGGAACCAAAGCCGACTCGGCACTGTCCCAGTAACAATGAATCGGATAGTTGCTTGGAGGACAGGTGCTCTGGGGTTGAGTGACGGTCTCACCGTTCTTCGAGGATGGCATGTATTTCCTGGTACGGACAAAATATTCCGTCGGCATGTTGCAGTCCCCCTTGGTAACATACATGGCAAATTCGGAAGACCGATTGCCACTGCTGGAACATTGAGTGCTCGACATTATGGCCAGAACCGTAAGTGGTAAGGAAACACAGGGCGATTGCGGAGGGCTATGCTCAGCGGGTGGGTGCGTTGTGACTCTGATGTCAACTCGGCCCTATATACGGCAGTCGGTTCAGTGATATGGGATCGTGCGCCGACGGGCATACTTCCTTTGCGAAGGCGAGACAGTGTGATTTACCAGCCATACTGCAAGTCCGACGCCAATTAGCTGAAAAGACGGACGCCTTCTAAAATAACCAGCTGTAAGGACCGAGGACTGACGTATCACGACTCGGCGAAAGCTCAATGACAAGGTATGCTGCTCTCGCCTTGTCTCTCACTCTGTCGGTCGGACATTTGTGAAGGCATGCTTCGTCATACCGGGCAATGCAGTAGCGTGCCGATGAGAGGTGTTTACGGGTTTCAGACATCTGCCACATTGCCACTTGCCTGTACTGAGCGAGACGATAGTACGTAAAGACGCCTAGGCTTCGGGCTCGGCCGCCTTGGTCCTTGTCCTAGTGCAATTCCATCTCCTCAAAACAGAGATCACATCGTTCATGCACAGTACCGCGTAGCTAGACTATTCTTGTCATACCTAACATATCATCCGAATACCATATCGAGAGTCTTGAGAGCCCCTCGCGAAAGCCGGCACAAAAAGGACGCGGAACGCGTACGACACCAGCGCGCTTTACCCATTATTCGTTCTCATACTGTCAACATCCCGCGAGGCTGGTTTCAAACGCTGTCAACTGCCCGTCCCCTTCAACCGACATCGGCGCAATCTTGTCATCACGGACGCGCAAATGCTCGGCCCATAAACATCGATCCATGCTTGAGAGAAGCGCTTGTACCGACCACAACGACGATATAGAACACAGATCGACATCGCATGTCGCGTGTGTCTATGTTGAATTCCCTTCATCAGTCTGAACCGATCACGCCGGGGCCATCGTCTCAGCGTCACATACACTCCCACATCCTTTGACTATCAGAAGGGCGGGCCTTTGAACAAAGGCCTGATCGATAGTCGATTGTCGACAACCGACGATGTCGACCATCTCATCGCTCCCACCACTTCCCGTCTCTCCTATAATACCTTCAGACATGTCAACATCAGAACGCGAACGGGATACGGATCGAGACAGCCGACCAACAACTGCCCAGAGTTATAGTCAACTCGGGCGACCTTTGTCTGAGATTTCGGAGAACGAGTCAAATTGGAGGTCGAATAGGTCGTCGGTCCATTCGCGCAAAGACAGGGAAAGGGACAAAGGAGAGCTGTCCAAGGAGAAGGAGAAAGACAGGTCTAGCAGACCAACGAGCGAAGTCAAGGAAGACACTCTGAGCGCGATCACACCAGCTGCAGCCCTTATCACACCCGCATCGGCCGCAGGACCGTCTTCTAGTTCGGCCACCGCAATGCCAGTGCAGACAATCACGGTCAATCTCGCTGATTACGGGAAATCCCCGTCGACACAACCTACTCTCGCGCGCGTATCCGCTTCGGGCTCGCAGTTGTCCAAAGGTCCCACCTCTGGTTCCGCAGCGCCCACCCTGGGTATCACAAACGGCCAACTCAAAACTCAATTTGGAGACGAGGGGCCACCCCCTCCGTCACCCACGACCAAAGCACCTGAACTACCAAAACGACCGGAAGGGAGCAGATCGGTGTCAACGGAGTCAATCAAGGACAAGGACACAAAGTTAGGCAAGAACGGAATATCTCGTACTGAACAAACTGGGTAGGTCTGATCGTTAATCGGCATCGTGATTCCGAGAGCGGGCGCTGACTCCTATGATCACTGCAGAGAATCATCCAAAGGCGGTTCCTCTTTTCTCCTCGCCAAACGCGCATCTCTCCGCCCTTCTCCTCTGGGCAGCCCGTCCTATGCCGACGCGATGAAGCCAGTGCCCTCCCCTCCACTTACCTCCGACTCACATTCGATCGACAGTTCTCGTTCATCTTCTGATCTAGCGAAACCAGTTACAAAGACTAAGCCGTCATGGCTTAGACGGGCGAGTGGTACTGCAGCACTGCGATCGAAATCGAAAAGCCCGGCAACAAATGAAGATGGAACTACGTTGTCAGCTTCTGCGTCGCTTCCTCCGGTGCTACCGCCGCGTAAGGGATTGGATAGTGCAGGAGCGAAGCCTAGCTTGAGCTCGCAATCATTGAAAGAAGTGGAAGAACCGATGGCGCCCTCAAGGCTGCCCAGCAGAGACTCTTATGCTACTGTGGTCGCCACTGCAGGTGTTGCTGGACCCAGCCGGAGTCGTTTAGCAGACGGGCAAGGCCGTCCCGCTTTCTCACCCCCAACAACTTCACAAACGTCTTTCGTCCAACCCCCACCATTACCATCACGAGATAGCATTGGCAATATCCGGGGCCGGATCTCAGCTTGGACAACGGCTGCTCAATCCAGTAACGGCTCATTTTCCCGTTCCGAGTCATCGAACAGTATCGCATCCCAAGCTGGATCAATTTCAGGCTACCCACAGCGATTTCCAGCTTCTGCACAGCGTGTTCTTGGTCATGCCGGATCAGCAGTGTCGAAGGGTTGGGCTGGATTGCGAGCTCGGGGTGTAGGAGGGAGTATAAGCAGTATGAGCTCTCTCGGCCAATCTTCCTCTCGAGATCAGAGCTCTATGGGGCCCAGCAACTCGTGGTCACCAGGAATAGCGAGAAGAGGCAGCAGGGATAGGAGTCAATCGGACAACCACGATCTTCGTCCTAGCGGCACAAGCACCGATGGACCTGTCTTTGCGTCTGGAGTAGTCAAGCGTACTGCACAAGGTCGTACAGGAAAGGTATTCGGACGTGATATCGGCGAAGCGGGAAAAGAATGGGGCGTAGTAGACTTGGACGGACAGGAGAAGATGGCGTGGTCGGGAATGGAGAGCAGACGGAGAAGATGCCTACCTGCAGTAGTGGTGCGCTCCGTGGATTACCGTGAGTATGCTTTGAGCATATTCCGACCTCGGAACTGATTCCCGCTGTCCACTTCTTATAGTCGTCATCTGGGGTCCCAAGGAAGAAGGCATCTTTCGTATCAGCGGAAGAAGCAGTCATATTGCCCGATTACGAAAAGAGTTCGACTCAGGTAAATGCCTACAACGAATCAGTCTTGCTTGACTGCTGACAACTCCCAATCGCAGGTGCCGACATAGATCTCACCCAGTGTCACCCTGGTGATCTAGATCCACATTCGATAGCCGGCTTATTCAAGTCATATTTGCGGGATCGTATGTTTGATCCTCATTCGTGTAAGGTAGCGTTACTGATACAAATGGGCCGTAGTACCATCTCCACTTCTGACGAACGAGCTTGCACCCAAGTTCGACGCGTACGTCAAGGCTAAAACGAAGTCGCCAGTGAATGCGCAGCGTGCCAACTTAGGTTCAGCTGGGTCGCAGAATGGGCAAGGTACTGATCAAGAGGGATTACCGGAACTTCTGCAGCAGCTGCCACAAGCCCATTGGTTCCTCTTAGCTGACATCGGTGAGTACTCTGTCCACCTTCTGCTGTTCCGGCCAAACGAGCTGACCCTCTTGCAGTCAAACTGCTCGACCTCGTTCCTCGTCACGCCCATACGAATCGTATGACGCTCAATGCCTTAATGCTTTCGCTCGGTCCATCGCTCAATATCTCGGGCGGAGTGCTCAACGAGTTGCTCGATCGACAGGACGAGCTGTTCGCTCAGCCACCTTCCATCTCAGGGACAGAGACAGCCAACGATCTGATCAACTTTGGCGAAACCGACCTATCTCCCGTCGAGCCGCCTACTGCGTCGACATTCGCATCATCAAATTGGCCGAGCGATGCGCAAGAAGTTCTTGCTGGACCCTCATCCGGCACACCGAAGAAGAAATCACCTAGATTACCGCCCAAGCCCAGTCTTACGAAATTGTTCAGCTCAAGTCATACCACCATACCTCGTCAAAAGAGTATCGAAACCATGCACTCCATCTCCGCCGTCGAACCGCCAAAAGTTGAAATCGTCATGTCGCCCACCTCGCCGCTGCCTACCTTTGAGGAAAAATCACCGACGCAGCAGATTGACAATATCTCCGCCGTCGACCTGCACAGTCACGGCCGAGGCAACGAACCAGAGAGCAAATCTGCCTCGGCCTCTACGGTAACAGCCGCAGGTGTGAAGGACACGAAAACGCCAGCTTCTGTGCCCATTCCTGAAACGCCAGAGACCGCAACGACCGAACGACTTGAAGAAGCTCACTATGCCCCTGGGACAGTAGAAGATCGAGCCAAGATGTTCTCTACTCCCATTGCCGACAAGTTCTCAGGTACATCCTCGCCGTTTCCCTCTCTGCGGGCTAAGACACCACGAAGTTCCAATGGGTCCGTGGGCTCTGCCAGCTCGCTCAACGAAGCTGTGACCACGAACAGCGGTAGCGGTGGAAGCGCCCCAGCCAATCCTACCGCAGTGATCAGGCGAGGTCCGTCAGTATTCTTCCAATCTGACGCTGTACAGCGACATGGGGGACAGGGTAGATCTACCAGCAGTTCGTCAGTCACCACTGCATCCAACTTGACCCAAACGCAAACGCAGGGCACGAAGAGGAAGGAGGATGGCGCGGGACACGGAGAGGACGGGGATAGTGACGCTGGTGATGGGAGGGGCAAACGACTCTCGGCTGGTCCGGGTGTTTTGGGCAGAGTGGAGATGATTGCATGAGCCATTGTCTGCTTGTTTGCTTGGGAGTGTATTGTAAGATGAGTCAATGCTATTCTTGAACAACCAATGTCATCAGACCTATTTGTGATGTAGCCTATCAATATGATGAAACGCACAGACACCATCCCTCTATTTCGCCATCAAGGACAACAGTGACGCACGGATCTTCAGTATACGTACGGATCTGATGCAATCAACGGCTCATCATCAACTGCACTTTCCTCTTTCTTCTTTCTCTTTCATCGTTCTAGTCTCCACATTAGAGAAGACATCGACGAGCCTCACGATCGTCAGCTGTCGTCAACCGGCTCCTTAGTGCATGAGCGTAGCACAATGCTCTCCCAAGGTGTTCCTGTCCAATTCGAGGTGAGCCGTGCACCTGCACAGTAACACGAGCCAGACGCACAAGTTATTCATCGATTCTCCGTAGGCATGGATTGAGAATAAGAACGATGAGACCCGACTCGGTGAGCTCATGATTCACCGTCACTTGCAAGAAGCGCAAACCAGTGAGGGCAAGGTGTGCTGATTGGTGCGGGATCACCGGCAGACGAGCTCGGAATCATATATCACGCCGCCGAGGGCGACGATGCGCCTTATAGCGAGTGTTTCATCGAGACCATCGACGAGGTGCGTTGGAGTCAATGTGACCACTGATAACTGACGCACTGCATTGTAGCCTTTCGCCATAAATACTCAAAGACCAGCCAGACCGCGTCCCCGACACGACTGGCTTTGCCAATGTTGCGTCGATGGGGAGATCTTCTCAGACGGTGTCTGGCTGAAATCCTGGCAAAATATCCTGTTCTGCGATCATGTGATGGAACAGGAAGGGGACCAATGGTACACGTCCGACTTACACTTTGCTGCGGTGGTGAGTAATAAGCGTGTCACTGAGACCCAGTTAGCTCATATGGTGGTATATGCTACCTCTTCGTTGTAGAAAACCACAGACAACGACGCAGAAGTCACCTTGGATGGCGACCTTCTGAAAAATCTTGGGACCATCTGCCTCACACTTGAACGCGGAAAGCTGGTCCGCTCTCATGAAAAGCCACTCGTTACGCCTAAACCTACCACCACCATGAATATCAACGTCGCTCATGAGCGCAAGGGCAAGTGAGTTCGGTCTAGCTGCGGGAGAATATAGTGTCTCACATGCCTACAGATTGCCATACAATATCGTGTGGGTCCATTCTGCTTAAGCTGCTTTGATTGAGTAAGTCCCGATGCTGAATGGCCGTGGGTAACAGCGCCGGCCCGCGCAAGGAGATTCCGAACCAAGCAGATCCAAGTTGGAAGTTTCGTCCGAAAGACGAGAACAAGCCTTATTATCGCTTCATATTCAAGGTGGGTTAGTTGTTAGTCATGCGCTTCGAGTACATGACTGAGTGAGGCCTACCATGTTGCAGTATCGACCTCGTGTTGTCCTCGAACAGATGGGGCTGTTAGGTACACTTTCACCCATATGTACTAATGCTGAAGACTGACTACTCAAACAATAGAATCGGTTCCCGTACAGGAACCTGAGCAGACTGGCAGTTCAGTCGAGGGTTCACGTGGCAAAAGGCGCCGATTATCGACAGCGGAAACCACTGCATCCACCGAGTCAGACGACCCAGTTGTCATCACAGAGGAGATTATGAACGCTCAAGCTGGCAATCTAGCGGTGAGCACTCTCTTCAGTGCCCCTTATGTATGCTCATCGTGAACCACAGAGGACGGTATGCGAGCTGAGGGCAGAGAATCGTCGACTGAAGAAACGGCTCGCGAAGACCGACGTCGAAGTGGTGGACCTCACCGCTGCCGATAATCCCGGGAGTGAAGAGACTGGTGGTGTCGAAGGCGACAGGTGATTCGCACGTAAACAGAAACAGTAGGCTATAGGTTTGGCATATATCCAAGCGACGTATATGCACCTTGCTTAGGCGTTTGAATGCGCCAGACTGTACTTGCAGTCCGATTTGGGGAAGAGTGTGGGCAGTGAAGCACGCAGCCACGCTTGCTGTGCTCGGACAGCTGCAAGTACAACAATTTGCTGCATGCTATATCATAGCCACAAGTACGATACACACACTATACAGATACTGTACTATACAAGAGACCGCACTCATCATGGTGCCTCACCACGGCTACTGGTGCTGGTGCTGCTGACCTGACGCAAAGTGACCGGTTTCCTGGGTATGACAGGAACCGCCTTCGTGCCACTCTCTTTTCCAGTTCCATTACCACTTTCGAACATGCGTGAGATCTCCGACACCGATCTTCCGGTCACCACCGGCTTGGTAGGTCCCGGTCTGGTTGCTTTCACAGGTGAACTCGACGGTGGAGCAAGGGATACGACGCGGGGCATGACCACGTCTGGTGAGACGGGCGAGATCAGTCCTGCTGGCGGTGCAGCATTGAGATCTGGGTATTTGCGCGTGGTGCTGCTCGGCCCAGCAGTGTCGGTACCTTCCATCGAAGTATGCCGGTCGACTATCGATGGTGTCGCAGCCGTTGCTGGGGCCGGCTTGGGGCTAGCGCTGAGCCCGCCTACGCTAGGCGAAGATGATGGCAGGACTCTTGGTGGAAGGGGAGGGGCCCTCGTTGTTGATGCATTGGGTGATTCGGACAGTGAAGACGGGGTGAAAGAACGCGAGACCACCACGTACTCTCCTGTGGAAGAAGGTGTGAGGACAGGTGACGCGCTCGAAGTATTCCGCCTTGGTGGTAGAGAGACCATAGACGAAGCTGCCGTTGCCACGCCACTGGCATGTGAGGATAACGCTGAATCAGGACGATCAGGGCGAGTGGTCGAGGTGAGTGAGGTTGTTTCTTTCCGATCGGAATCTATAGGCGCCAATTTGGGTCTTGCGGGGATGGGCGGTGCAGCGCGACGAACTGCTGCGCTGAGGGAAGAGATGGATGCAGAATGCGCGAGTCTGGACGTCGTACTACTTGCAGCAGGAGAAAGGTTGGAGATTGATCGGTGTCGAGCACCGTCAACGAATGTTTGCGGTGGAGTAGGACGCTCGCGCTCTTTCATTGACGCTGCGGATGGAGGTCGGGGTGGTAATCTTGGAATTGATGCGGACTGCGCTGAGGCTATATAGATTAAGTATTGTTACGCAGAATGAGCGAAAGGGAGCTACCATATTACACAACAGATCGTGACGTACGGCTGTTCAGGTCTTTTGTCAATCCGCCGGATCCATCTCTGGTCATCAGTCTCTCCCTCTTCTCATCACTTGTGCTTGCTCGCGCGCTGCCGCTTTGCATGACGGAGCTCAAAATCTCCTGGCTGATAGACTCCTTCCGAGCATGATCGACCTGTCTGATTGTCGCGTCAAATACCGCGAATACGGGTCGATGATCAGATGTCATGAGTTCTGCGCGATTGTATTCCTTTTGTCGAAGCTGAGAGATCGAGTAGGTCAGCATACAGTCTTTGAAACCCGATGATCACTCACCGCATCGCCTCTGAATAAGATCCGGTCTAGGAATCATGAATGATCAGTGTCATGACTTAGCAAATGGCCGCCTCACTCACCCGTCCATGAAGGTACGCGCTGCTTCTCGCTTGTGTCATACACGTCGGTGCCGTTGTCACTGCATGGCCATTAGCTATCGATCCGTCCTCAATGAAGCTACCACTGACTACTTGTAAGTGGGCCTACACAAAAAGTATTTTGTCAGTATGTGGACGAGTCAACAAGTCTGACAAGCTGACCTGAAGCGTATTGGCCCTTCTTCGTACCCAATAAAGGCTTCTCCCGCATCCATAGCATTACGAAGCTGAGCTCCAACATCAGCATGCGCAGGGATGCCAATCTCCGACATACCTGATCGGCGTCAAGCAAGTAGTCGATATCGTCATGTTCAAGAGCTTCTCGAACATCCGGATTAGGTATATTGACTCGGTAATTCTGCGGAACACGCGCGACATGTCAATACGCTGGATGCCATTTTCTCCTTCTTCCCATACACTCACGAAGTCTGCCGACCAGATGATGACGCTACCAGATCCTCAACCTTCAGCTGTCGCCTTTTGGAGTGCGTATAGAAGGGAAACCACCTACTCGTGATCCTCTATCATCTTGCCACGCAAGAAGCGCATACTGGACGTGATCAACTTATACTCGGCGTTTCTCTCTGTCACGTTCGACTGCCCCGCCGTAAGATGGGCTGTGACAAAGCAGATTGTCGAATCAAAGAGGTCGAAGCGGATTCCTACACCACCCTTGTTACCGGCTAATCCTGAGAGACCAGTCTGTGAGAGCATTGAAGAAGACACTTGAAGGTCAGCTTGAGTTCTTGCTTCTTTCACACTTGAGGTTGCGGCGGCATGTGAATGCTTGAGCTTATTGGTAGGTCCACGTGCCTTTTTGGTGGTGCTTTCTATATTCCGGATTGCTTGGGTAAGGTGCGATTTGACGATGATGATCAATGCTGCCCCTACAAGCTGAGCGAGCGATCAGTGTACGCACTTGGTTAAGACGTCCTTCATGGCCGCAAATGCTAGACTTACTTGTTCGCTGCGTAACAAAATATACTCTGACTTGCCACCTGACCGCATGTCAAAGGTGTCCATGATGAACTTTTCCCACACGCGTCTACGGGAGTTTCATACAAGTCAGCCTTGTATCTAGCTTCCATCTGCTCAATCTCACTTTTTCGCTGGATCAGTCTGGTAGATTTGACTTGCCGAGAGCTCGACAAGCTCCTGAAAGGAGATCATATAAACATCGGCCCTAATGGACCAAAGTTAGGTTGAAAAATAGTATCTCGAGGGGTTCACATACTCAGGAGCGTCTGATGCAGCACATGGTCAGGTAAGCCTCCGGACTAGATATGTGAGATGCTGACTCACTTGGCGGAAACAACCAAGCATCAAGAGCTTCATCGGGCGCCTTGAAAAGAGTCATTCTTACATCCTAGGCATTATAGCGGTGGCTCTTACCTTTCCGTTGAGATTCCAGGTTCCTGAGAATATGGAGATATTGCGCGTGCTCGAATACTCGTTCACTCTATGGCACACTGTTGGCATAGCCCTATCAGTACCGACCGAGACTCACCTCGCAGACAGAGCGTGCTGAACATGATCGCTGATGGGATCGAAAAGAATGACAGGTCTTTGACCCGCCATCATGCCCTGCATTGTATGTTAGCAACATCCTATTAAGGGGCATTGTGGTGACAAGTTTCGATACTCACCAGGAGCATATCAATCGAGGTTTGTTTGCCTTTATCTTGGAAGTTGTTGATATATGCTCTGTGTATCTCATCAGCTCTTTTCACCGCCAATTTTACAATTATGAGACTGACCTTCCCACAGACTTGGTGGCGTCGCTCAACAATCCGGCAAAAGTCTTCTTGCCAGTTCTCGTAGCACTGGTGTTGATAGCTCCTGTACCTGCGTATATTTTGCTCAGACGATCACCGTTATCGGCCCATAGGCTTCGATGAGCGGCCCAAAGGGTCGGACTGTTCTGCAAGGGAGAATGGATGGATGAAAGAAAGCGGGAAAGCGTTATTGACGAGATCACATCTTGGACGTAATTCGTTCTGTCCAGACTACATTGCGTTGTAACGTGTTCGTCAGTCTTGCTTTCTTGTTTCGCTTGGACGTTCTCTTCGGCGTCACTTGTGGATGAGGGGACATACCAATCTAGACAGTTGACGCGGAATACGCCATTCTGCGACTCGACCACCTGTCCGTCGCTGGGGTCCATGCTGGTCCACCCAAAATGATCCATTGAATGCGCCACCTCGGTCAACCTGCTTGAGAAATCAAATTTGATCGAGTCGTGGCCGTTCATCTTGACAGCCGAATGGAAGTCATATGGCGTAAGATCCAGGGTGCCCTGCGGCGTAGCATGCAAAGCAGTCTTTTCTGCTTCAGGCATATGATCCAGAGTGTTCTTGAGCACGTGTAGATGATCAGAATAGGCAGCGGAGAGCATCGACTCGGCATCTTTTTGTCCCAGCAGGTTCACCGCGTGCACTGAATGGTAGTGGTCGAGAAGTTCGATGAAGTGTCTGTCGAAGGCCGGTTGAGTTGCTTGAGGTGGCTGCGGAAGATACATCAGTCTACACGGCACAGAGAACGCTGGGGGGACATAACGCTTACCCGGGTGATCTCAACTTTCTGCTGCAGTGTCTGTATACCAGCGCTCGGCTGCTGCCAAAATAGCGGTACTGACCCTCTGACCTGAACATAGCTCATACACACGCTATCGGTCGCCAGCAACAGCTCTGTTTCAACGAAATTGGCGACTTGGCCATCATCGTCTATCCCTCTAGTCCTGAATCTTGCTCCCGCGCGTTTCCAGCTCAACCGACTGATCATGCCTAGCGCAGCGACTTCCGGCCTGCCATCTTCGCTCCGAGCACCGGTGGATATGGGCAGCGAGCCGCAGAATCCTTGGATGACTGGAATCAGGAGGCTCTGTTCGTCTAGACGGGCTTTGGCCTCGGTCGATAGACCCGCTCGGAAAGCGAGGAGTGGGGCCAGAAGGCTCTTGTTCCACACGAACCGCTCGTCGAAGGTTTCCAGGGGATGTGCAGCGGAGCCATTACGTTCGGCCTGAACCCAATTTGTTTCTCCCATGCGAGACGAGATGTCCCACTTGCACCCTTCAGCATAGAAGAATCCGCCAGATTCAAGATACTTGCGCATCCCATTACACGGGTTCTCCAGCCCTTGCCTCTGAGCTTCAGATTGCGTGGAACTTGGCCCAGGTCCTGCTGCGGAGTTGCCGCCGTATGGACCGGACATGTCCTCGTCGTCAAGATCATATCCGCTGTAATGAGATGCGGAGAGCAGGTCGGGCGAGTCCCAGAATGAGCTGGACAAGGAGTGAAATTCGACCGAGACGACGCGGCATGGTCGGAGCGAGGATGAGGGGAGTAAAGGCGATAGTGGAGTCGAGTACGACACGAGCAGGAGGAAGATCTCGGGGACCGGTGAGCGATCTAGCAATATGGTCAATGCAAGCACAGCCTATCGTACATCGCTCTTGACACAGAGCAGTACCAAAGTAATGATGAGAACTCACCACTAGGCACACTGGTCACTCCCAGAACACCCTCAACAGTCTGTCCCCTGCTAGCTCGAATAAGTCCCCGCCTATCGACCTGCTCCACAGGTAGGAACTCGGCGACCACCACACTGCGCGAAGCCTTTGTCTCGTTCGCATCAGGTTGACGGAAGATCAACGCGTGTGTGTCGGTGAGCAGTAGGAACTCTCTCGGTTGTGGTCGGAGGTAGAGGGTTGCTGGCATTGTGTTTCGATATACTGGCGGGTATGTCAAGACGAAGGGGAGAGAATGGGAGGTAATCCGTCAATCGCGCTGAAGTGGGTCTTCGTCAAGAGCCGATGTGAATAGCCAGCACGGGGAATAAAGTGAAGAGATCCAGCTACGACGAAAGGCGCGAGAGGCGACGGTACTGCGCAGGCTGTCGGGGACCACAGCTTATATATCACTAGAAAGGAGATGACAGTGAAGGGTGTTTTGATGGTCGAGGGTGGTTCTACTTTTGACTGGGGCACCACCTTTGTTGTTACATTGTCCAAAACACGCGTCATTCCTTCACTCTTTCACAAACGCTTCGAAGCAGAATCATTGCTTGTCAGCTGCACATCGATTTCTGCGGAAAGTCCGAAGGAAGATATACATGCACGACGCTAGTACAAAACAATGAAAGGACCGAAATTGGCAGATCGAGTTCTGCACAATCTCTTCCCTCTTCCCCCCCCAAAAACACTAGACAGATCTCATATTCTCTAGATTCTATTCCTACGAATCACCCATATGCTATGACGCCTCTCCCTCTTGCTCCCATGCAGTCAAGAGATCTTTGACGGTCTCGAATGTGTAAAATGATACAGCGATAGATGGTGTGACCTGAAGACGCGAAAGTGTCAGCTTCCTGCGTGCTGCTTTGGACACTAAGAGGCAGACGAGCTCACTTTGATTATATTAGGGACAAGACCGCGACTGCAAATCGAACACGGAATGAGACATCAGCATCAAGGCTCTTCGTTCAAGGCGATATCGGTGTACGACAACACTCACTACATGCCCTTCCAGAATCCCTCGTGCTTGATAATTTGCCTCATGGCGTCGATAGCTCCATTGTATTGGGGCGACATGTGTGATAGCCCTGCCACTTGCAGCTTGCGCCGAAGCACGTCGAATGGATGAGTGAAGATGAGGCTGGTAGCGCCGGACATTGCCCCACAAGCGAGTTTTCGCGCGGCAAGTTCGGCCTCATTCATATGATGCGTGTGATCTGAATCCGGCAGAAAGTATGCTTTCGCTGCGAAGCGGTCATATCAGCTTAGCCCTTGTCACGTAGAGCAGGACGGCTTGACTGACAGGTTTCATAGATGTAGAAATTCAGAGAGACATATGGCGCTATACCGACAGCTGTTGCCCAGCAACCACGACTGCGATGCCATTACATCCGATTTAGCGCGGATTACCTGGACCTGGAATCAGACAGCTCACTATAATCCCTTGATACCTCCTTCAGTCCTATACACCTTCTTCGTCATCCCAACCATACCGAGCAGAGCATCTTGACTCGAGAAAGCTTGCCCGGTCGAATGAGTAGCCATGTTCGCTGTTGCTATTGATAATCTGGCTCGCACGAGATCCAATGGGTACGTCGCAGCTACATCAATTGTCAGAATCCTACACTCTACAAAGCTTGATAGTAAATGTGAAAGGACTGACCAACGGCGACAATGCCAGCTCCAGCTCCGGCTGCGAGTCGAAGAGGTGTTGAAAGCGTCGTTTCACCTGACCATGTCCCTAACATATTCTTGAATGCGCCGTATGACTACGAGGACGGTCAGCCTAAAGAAATATCAGGACAAGGCAGGGGCACTCACTGTAAATTGTAATGCTGAGTATGGTAATATCTGCAATGCTCGGGTTTAGCAGACCGCTCGCTGGTACGTCGGATTGTCGATTTCAGACTCACTCTAACAACATTGATGCCATTGCCTTTCATGAACCCCCTCCACCCCTCGTTCTTCCACATACGAACAAGCGATTCCCACACTCCTGCATATGCTTGACCGGCAGCATGTTTGCCTGATACTGCTTGACACTGTAGGATGATCTTGAGTCGCTCTAGGGGGCTAACGACTGTTCTACTAGCTGCGCCCGCCAAGCCGCCTAAGTGATGGTGTGAGTCAGTGAAGGTACTCGCAAGGATCAAATAATGACTACTCACCCGCTATGAAGGTATTGATTACAACTTGATTATCGGACATGATCTCCTTGAAGCTCCTAGACCCGCTTTCACCGGTGCGCGTATGACGTTCCAGCTCTTCCTCCGCGATGATAGCAGTAGACGTGGAGAAGCCTACCGCCTCGTCCAAATCGAGATCGGTGTCTTCTATCTTGTGCTTCGCACGATTCTCCGAGACG